>JACEEZ010000273.1:126271-128771 GCA_016584305.1 Chionoecetes opilio
CTGGCCTAGGAAGAAAAACTGAAAGAAATAAAAGTACCAACTCTTAGAAAATATAAGCGAATAAAGAGACTTAGTTTTAAAGAGACTTAGTTTTTAAAGAGACTTAGTTTTAAAGAGACTTAGTTTTTAAAGAGACTTAGTTTTAAAGAGACTTAGTTTTAAAGAGACTTAGTTTTAAAGAGACTTAGTTTTTAAAGAGACTTAGTTTTAAAGAGACTTAGTTTTTAAAGGACTTGTTTAAAGAGACTTAGTTATTAAGAGACATTTTAAAGAGACTAGTTTTTAAAGAGACTAGTTAAAAGAGACTTAGTTTTTAAAGAGACTTAGTTTTAAAGAGACTTAGTTTTTAAAGAGACTTAGTTTTCGTGTATAATTTGATAAATGACTTAGATGTTCATAAAAAAAAGATTACCATTACGATATAAAGTGAAGCCAGGTATATTAGAGAACACAAGAAAATACAAAGAAAAGGAAGATGCTTGAGTAACACATAGAAGTAAAGCTTTCCCCTAGAATTATAGATACCTGAAGTGGACTTAAAGAAGAGTGATAGCGCCTATTAGAATGTAAACCAATTGAAAGAAAACTAGATGAACATAGATACGGAGAAAGGACCACACAAGTATAGTTCAAACCATGCATGCTACAACTAAGCAATATCACACACACACACACACACACACACACACACAGCACACACACACACACACACACAGGCACACACCACACACACACACACAGGCACACACACACACACACAACACAGGAAGGCTTGTCCGGTTCATCGTTTCACATTTACACATCCCTCAACTCCCTGACTACCCTCCTCCCCCCTCATCCCACACACACCCTCACATCCTGACCCCTATACACACACCCTGGCACCCTGACCCCCTCCCTCATCCTAACTCATACAAGCCACCTCACCCTCATCCTCACACACACCCACACACACACACTCACTGACACTGGACGAAAATACGGCCTAATTGCACTTATTTCGGAAGCCCCCAGTACTTGTTTACCTGTGTGTGTGTGTGTGTGTGTGTGTGTGTGTGTGTGTGTGTGTGTGTGTGTGTGTGTGTGTGTGTGTGTGTGTGTGTGTGTGTAGATGAGAAGTAATAACTATATGAGTGAGCAACATCCACTAAACTCCAAAAGTTGTTCATGATGTGCAAAACCCCTAGACTTTCATGCCTTTTAACGTGGTAATGTAACACTTTCTCAAACAAGCAAATAGAGTAGGCGGAGGCAGACACTGATCAAAGCTGGTAAATCCTGGACGATAAGTAGATGGCGTTCACTTCACAATACGATATTCCTATTTATCCACATCTATCATTACAACACTATACCTAAAGCGTCAGTCGAAACGTGTCCCAAATGCCCAACGTGTTCCGTGCAGGGGATGGATGCGAAAAGAGGCGAGTTATATAGTATTGGTTTTTAGTTCTTGTCAAACAACACTTCATTATTGGTTTCAGATATAACCTTTCCTTGTTCTGATTTCCACACATTTCAGTATTTACAGGTCACGCTTCCTTAGGGTTGTCACTCCAGTAGCTACTCATCACGACTCTAAGCGAACAAATCAGCCGCGTTCATCTTTTCTGTAATGGAAGTCATATGCGTCGCTGGTCGATAATTTGTTTGAGCGTATAGTCTTTTCTGGGAATGATTGTCACTTCACTATCTCGAGCCACAGTATGAGCCTCTTAAGGTACCCAAGCAACACTCAGCACGGATTTTTCAAGGGACGCAGCTGTAAAAATCCCTGATAAAATGGCTAGTTTCGTTTGATGACGCAGCAGATGTCATCCACTATATTCACTCAACACTTGCTTGTTTTTGTTTTTAGCAACGAATCTGAGACACACGTGACCACCCTGCTGAGACAGATGTTCTTGTGTCGCGCCTTAGGGGTGGGGAAGCGAGATAAAGGGAATTATGGGGACTTACCGTTCTCTTCCATGGACCTGAGGGCGAGATAGCCGGCCATATTGGGCCTCACCGCCGAGCTGTAAAGTGTCGTCACCTGCTGACGGGGCTGGTGGCGGGGCGTCGATGGGCGTCACAATCACCACTCGCTGGGCATACAGAGAAGGGCCGAAAATTAATTGAATGGTCGCTGAGAGGATGTGTCAAGAAGAGCGACGAAATCGACTTAATTGACACTATTCACAATGAACCCAAATATTTCACTGCAACACATTTACATGATGAATACAAAAATGTCTTGAAAATAATATCTCTTTGGACTGTGAATACCTAAGCAATGATTAATCTATGGTAACCGAATAACATATTTTCGTGGGCGCACAGCAGCGGCGCAGAAGTAACAAAAGAAGGTCGCGCCCAGCCCATGATGGTCCCAGGTGTCCTCCCACCTGGGACCATCAGGCCACACAGGTAGTCCCTATTTCAGACCTCAGCAAACTGTATTTTCTAGTTTTCTGAAATCACTGAAGGAAAGTTCTGATTCAGCCTGATGGGTCGAGGC
>JACEEZ010000273.1:133771-141271 GCA_016584305.1 Chionoecetes opilio
TAATTTGGGTACCATTAGACTTTTTAGTGAATATAAGTGCTATTTTATAGATATGACCTGTTCAGAACTATCCTTGTCCACTAACATATTTGGTATATTGAGTTGCTTTTCGTAATTTTATGGCTAACAACAGACGATTTTATATAGCAAAGGAAAGATCTGGGAGTAAAAAGGTTAAGTATACATAGAGTAGAAGGCGTCTCATGTGTGTTGTGGGATGAATTTTGTGCTTGGTTGAAATGAATCAGAGATGTTCCGGTCCTCACGTCATGATGCACACAGCACAGGTGTCTGACAGGTAAGACGGAGAAATTCTTGGTTAAACAGGTAGTGGGGACTTGAATAATGTGCTCCACCACCTCTATAGCTCAGTGCTGTAGTGGTGGATTTCCCTTGATGCTAAGACAAGGCTAGGCAATGTGCTATACGGGAATGAAGTCCGTCCTCAGCCTCACAATACAGTTCAGTCTCGTGTGCGGCACTGCAGCCTCGGCGACCACCTGACAACGCAACCTTTGTGAGACTCAAAGGTGCCAAAACTTAAATCTAAATCATCTTGTAACAGCATCTTAGTCCGGTATAACGCAAGTCAAAGCTACAACCCACCACAGATCAAATAATGAAGCGCTTGGACAAATCTTTGAGTCCTCACGAAGCTCCACTGTGGATAGTTTTAAAGAAAATAATGTCTGTCTGGCTTCTTTTGGCTATGAGAGGAACGACAGTGTGTAGGATGCGTAGGAAGCAACATGCCCACCACACCTCATGGCTGTATAGTAACCCTCTGTGCGACAGTCCTCATGCTAGGCCCGAGAGTTTTGTCATAGTCTAAGGAAAGCGCCCCCATAGAGGCCCACGTGGCATATTAAATATCATCATCACCGAACATGTGAAGGACTCCAGTGCATGTTGTTCTTACTAAAGAGGTGCTCATGTACAGAGTGACTCAAAAACATAGGTCTCTTGTTGCTTATTTGCCGATTAAAAACTAAAAAGATCGAGTTTTGGAGGTCAGAAGGGGACGTCTTCCTTTTCGTCTGGCAGCGAGCATGCTAGTTTTAACGGACATTGACCGAAATTTTGAGTTTTATTTGCTAATCTGATTGCATTTTGAGGCTACATAGTTCTTTGAGACACACTGTAACCGGTCACTTCTTAAAATAGCCTGGAAACCTTGGCTGCAGGAATCTCTCTCGCCTCGAGCTGGAGGGAGACCGGCTGCTGGGCTCCTCGATCGCCTTCCCGAGCCACTACAGGTGTGATGCTCCCGGCACGTTACCTGGCGTCCACACCATCAGGCCCACACTGTAATGCAATCATGGTGCCCTTACGTTCATTAAGATCATTAGCCGAGCCATGTCAATATAGAATGCATCTGGAGCGACTGATTATCGGACAGGTGGCAATTTAAGGCTCCACTGTGTCTTTCCGCCTCGGATGGCAACCCACAGTTAGTTATATTTCCATTTGCCTGTAAGTCTAATATATATGCATGGGAATTTAAAACAATATAAGCAGGCTGTCCTAAACTGATCAGTTAATGGTTGTAATAAAATATACGGGGAGGTTGAGGTGGAGGAATGCATGAGAGGAGGATGTACTGTAGAATGCAACGACAGTGCCCCTCATGTGAGTATTAAAGCTAATACAGGTGCCTCTCAGTGTATCTAAATAAAGATGCCTTCATTCTAGATCTATGGAATAACAACCAAAAATGAGAGAGAACCAGAGCTAAATGCCGGCACATTGCAAGAAAAACATCGTAGTTACGCCTAAACATCACCATTTTCTTGTGGCTGATAGAGTATAACTATTATATTTCATGCTCAACATCCTTATATTGTACTTTGTTGCACTTTTTTTCTTTCTTTTTTCCGGCAACCAGGTAATGCAATTGCTTATCAACACTCATCCTGGCATAGATCAATCCTGCCGTGACGGAGGGTGGCGGGCAGTGGCGCCACCACAGTTGGAAGTTTGGGAGGCTCGAGTCCTCGAACTCTTGTCTGGTAAATTCAGCATTATGACTTCGTAATTTCGCTGATTAATATCGCTCTTGTATAATTAAGTT
Organism: Chionoecetes opilio; assembly: GCA_016584305.1. Taxonomy (NCBI): domain Eukaryota; kingdom Metazoa; phylum Arthropoda; class Malacostraca; order Decapoda; family Majidae; genus Chionoecetes; species Chionoecetes opilio. Next base: position 135,843 of record JACEEZ010000273.1, read on the forward strand.
GTATAGAAAAAAATTGTACCATTCATCATTGGATTGCTTTATAATTAGCAGATTTTTTAAAGTTCTTTATTGTTTTTTATCCAAAATTATCGTAATTTTGGAGGGCTGATAATTCAATTATGGGGGGGCTGAGCCACCTGTATCCCCCCCTTGGAGACGCCAATGGTGATGGGGGCGGGGGGGGAAGCATCAGCAGCTCTCAGTCCAATAAAGCTCGTTGATAGCGTCCCGGCAGACATAATGCGGGTGCCCACATCTCTCAAAGAGGAATTAAGGGAAGACGATGCGTGATGTGGCATGGGTAAGGAACGACTGAAATAGCTGGGCAAAAAAATGGGATTGTAAGGTGGTGTCCCTAATGCTGGACTAACACGGCCCTCACCAGCTTTACCGGCATGTTATGAGTAGCAATTGCACAAACAACTATAGAGGAGCCGGCAAGGAGGTTATGTAGTATCCCTGTAAGACAGAAGACTTTCCCTGTGTGTAATACATCGAACAGCACACTACTTATTCGCAACTGAACTCACTTTGAAAAATAAAAGTAGAGAAAAATATGATTAGAATCTATCCAAAAGAAGTATACAGGGCCTATGAAGCTTAGTTTTAGTTTAGTTTAAATATTTTATTTAGCCAGTCATGATACAATAATATAAATATACAAAACATAGAAAGAACTGGCTGAGCCTTGTGAGAGTTAACTCTCTTAAAGGCCTAAAGCAGGGCCTATCCAAAGACTACTATCAAAGACTATTATTTATATACTATTTGCCCTCCTATATCGGCGTGGGCGAGCACTGAAAGCAGTATAGGAATGAGTGATACCAGTAGCTGCACTTGCATAAGTTCAGGTATGGGCCGAAGAGTATGTTATTGGGGGGAGGGGGATAAGGGCAATTTTGATTAACTCAGTATTTTCTTGACTAACTCAGAAACAAACACTGTGGGCCCGTATACGCCTCCACAGTGTTTGTTTCAGGGTTTCTGGGTTTTGGGGTGTTTGTTTCGGGGGTTTTGGGGTGTTTGTTTCGGGGTTTTGGGGTGTTTGTTTTTGGGTGTTTGTTTTGGGGTGTTTGTTTCGGGGTTCTGGGGTGTTTGTTTTGGGGTGTTTGTTTCGGGGTTCTGGGATGTTTGTTTCGGGGTTTTGGGGTATTTGTTTCGGGGTGTTTGTTTCGGGGTTTTGGGGTGTTTGTTTTCGGGGTTTTGGGGTGTTCGTTTCGGGGTTTTGGGGTGTTTGTTTCGGGGTTTTGGAGTTTGTTTCGGAGTTTTGGAGTGTTTGTTTCGGGGTGTTTGTTTCGGGTTTTTGGGGTGTTTGTTTCGGGGTTTCGGGGTGTTTGTTTCGGGGTTTTGGAGTGTTAGTTTCGGGGTTTTGGAGTTTGTTTCGGGGTTTTGGAGTGTTTGTTTTGGGATTTTGGAGTGTTTGTTTCGGGGTTTTGGAGTGTTTGTTTCGGGGTTTTGGAGTGTTTGTTTCGGGGTTTTGGAGTGTTTGTTTCGGGGTTTTGGAGTTTGTTTCGGGGTTTTAGAGTGTTTTTTTCGGGGTTTTGGAGTGTTTGTTTCGGGGTTTCGGGGTGTTTGTTTCGGGGTTTCGGGGTGTTTGTTTCGGGGTTTAGTTTTGGGGGTTTTTTGTTTTTGGGGTGTTTGTTTCGGGGTTTTTCGGGGTTTTTGTTTCGGGTGTTTGTTTCGGGGGTTTTGGAGTTTGTTTCGGGGTTTTGGAGTGTTTTTTTCGGGTTTTGGAGTGTTTGTTTCGGGGTTTTGGAGTGTTTGTTTCGGGGTTTTGGAGTGTTTGTTTCGGGTTTTGGAGTGTTTGTTTCGGGGTTTTGGAGTGTTGTTTTCGGGGTTTTGGAGTTTGTTTCGGGGTTTTAGAGTGTTTGTTTCGGGGTTTTGGAGTGTTTGTTTCGGGGTTTCGGGGTGTTTGTTTCGGGTTTCGGGGTGTTTGTTCGGGGTTTTGGAGTTTGTTTCGGGGTTTTGGAGTGTTTGTTTCGGGTTTCGGGTGTTTGTTTCGGGTTTTGGGTGTTGTTTCGGGGTTTCGGGGTGTTTGTTTCGGGGATTTGGGGTGTTTGTTTCGGGGTTTTGGAGTTTGTTTCGGGGTTTTGGAGTGTTTGTTTCGGGTTTTGGAGTGTTTGTTTCGGGTTTCAGGGTGTTTTGTTCGGGTTTTTGGAGTTAGTTTCGGGGTTTTGGAGTGTTTGTTTCGGGGTTTCGGGGTGTTTGTTTCGGGGTTTTGGGGTGTTTGTTTCGGGGTTTTGGGGTTGTTTGTTTTTGGGGTTTTTTGGGGGTGTTTGTTTCGGGTTTGGGTGTTTTGTTTCGGGGGTTTTTGGGGTTTTGTTTCGGGTTTGGGGTTTTGTTTCGGGGTTTTGGGAGTTGTTTCGGGGTTTTGGAGTGTTTGGTTTCGGGTGTTTCGGGGTGTTTGTTTCGGGTTTTGGGTTTTGTTTCGGGTTTTGGGGTGTTTGTTTCGGGGTTTGGGTGTTTGTTTCGGGTGTTTTGTTTCGGGGTTTCGGGGTGTTTTTTCGGGTTTCGGGATGTTTGTTTCGGGGTTTTGGGGTTTTGTTTCGGGGTTTTGGGGTTTGTTTCGGTTTTCGGGGTGTTTGTTTCGGGGTTTTAGGGTGTTTGTTTCGGGGTTTGGGAGTGTTTGTTTCGGGTTTTGGTGTTGTTTCGGGGTTTTGGGTTGTTTTTGTTTCGGGGTTTTGGGTGTGTTTGTTTCGGGGTTTGGGGTGTTTGTTTCGGGGTTTTGGGTGTTTTTTCGGGTTTCGGGTGTTTGTTTGGGGTTTTGGGGTTTTTGTTTCGGGGTTTTGAAGTGTTTGTTTCGGGGTTTTGGGGTGTTTGTTTCGGGGTTTTGGGGTTTTTATTTCGGGGTTTTGGGGTGTTTGTTTCGGGGTTTTGGGGTGTTTGTTTCGGGGTTTTGGGGTGTTTGTTTCGGGGTTTTGGGGTGTTTGTTTCGGGGTTTTGGGTGTTGTTTTCGGGGTTTTGGAGTTTTGTTTCGGGGTTTTGGGGTGTTGTTTCGGGGTTTTGGGTTGTTTGTTTCGGGGTTTGGGGTGTTTGTTTCGGGGTTTTGGGGTGTTTGTTTCGGGTTGGGGTGTTTGGTTGGTTTTTGGGTGTTTGTTTTCGGGTTTTGGGGTTTGTTTCGGGTTTCAGGGTGTTTGTTTCGGGGTTTTGGGGTGTTTTGTTTCGGGGTTTTGGGGTATTTGTTTCGGGGTTTTGGGGTAGTTTTGTTTCGGGGTTTTGGGGTGTTTTGTTTCGGGGTTTTGGGGTGTTGTTTCGGGGTTTCACAGTGTTTGTTTCGGAGTTTCGGGGTTGTTTGTTTCGGGGTTGGGGGTTTGTTTCGGGGTTGGGTTTGTTTCGGGGTTTTGGGGTATTTGTTTCGGGGTTTTGGGGTGTTTGTTTCGGGTTTTCAAGGTGTTTGTTTCGGGGTTTAGGGGTGTTTGTTTCTGGGGTTTTGGGGTGTTTGTTTCGGGGTTTCGGTGTTTGTTTCGGGGTTTCGGGTGTTTGTTTCGGGGTTTTGGGTTTGTTTCGTGTTTTGGGTTTCACAGTGTTTGTTTTCGGGGTTTCGGGGTGTTTGTTTCGGGGTTTGGGTGTTGTCGGGTTTTGTGTTTGTTCGGGGTTTCGGGGTGTTTGTTTGGGGTTTTGGGTATTTGTTTCGGGGTTTCGGGGTGTTTGTTTCGGGGTTTTTTGGGGTTATTGTTTCGGGGTTTGGGTTTGTTCGGGGTTTGGTATTTGTTTCGGGGTTTCGGGTGTTTTTCGGGGTTTTGGGGTGTTTGTTTCGGGGTTTCACAGTGTTTGTTTCGGGGTTTCGGGTGTTTGTTTCGGGGTTTCGAGGTGTTTGTTTCGAAGTTTTGGGGTGTTTGTTTCGGAGTTTCGGGGTGTTTGTTTCGGGGTTTTGGGGTGTTAGTTTCGGGGTTTCACAGTGTTTGTTTCATTGTTTCGGGATGTTTGTTTCGGGGTTTCGGGGTGTTTGTTTCGAAGTTTTGGGGTGTTTGTTTCGGAGTTTCGGGGTGTTTGTTTCGGGGTTTTGGGGTATTTGTTTCGGGGTGTTTGTTTCGGGGTTTTGGGGATGTTTGTTTCGGGGTTTTGGGGTGTCTGTTTCGGGGTTTTGGGGTATTTGTTTCGGGGTTTCGGGGTGTTTGTTTCGGGGTTTTGGGGTATTTGTTTCGGGGTTTCGGGGTGTTTGTTTCGGGGTTTTAGGGTGTTAGTTTCGGGGTTTCACAGTGTTTGTTTCGGGGTTTCGGGGTGTTTGTTTCGGGGTTTTGGGGTGTTTGTTTCGGGGTTTCGGGGTGTTTGTTTCGGGGTTTTGGGGTGTTTGTTTCGGGGTTTTGGGGTATTTGTTTCGGGGTGTTTATTTCGGGGTTTCGGGGGTTTGTTTCGGGGTTTTGGGGTGTTAGTTTCGGGGTTTTGGGGTGTTACTTTCGGGGTTTCGGGGTGTTTGTTTCGGGGTTTTGGGGTGTTAGTTTTGGGGTTTCGGGGTGTTTGTTTCGGGGTTTTGGGGTGTTAGTTTCGGGGTTTCACAGTGTTTGTTCCGCGGGGCGCGGAGCAGAGATCAGCGAGGGAGAATCTTTAGGCTTCAGCGTGTTTGGTGCGCGTGAATGCAAGCTGTACGTCGTAACATTTGTGCTGACGTAACAATTTCGAGATGTGTAGACGTGGCATGCAGGATATCATAATAAGCACTACACACCTTGAACTGTCTTGTAGAAGCAATATATGAGATGCCGGGGCCGTGTGTATGGTGTGTATATATATATGTATATAAAAATATTATATATTGTATATATACATATGTATATATATATATATTATATATACATATGTATATATATATATGTATATATATATATTATATATATATATATATATATATATATATATATTATATATATATATATATATATATATATATATATATATATATATATATATATTATATATATATATATATATATATATATATATATTTATATATATATATATATATATATATATATTATATATATATATATATATATTATATATATATATATATATATATATATATATATTCTTCTCGGAGACATTTCCTTATATGTAAAAAAGAAAAAAAAGTCTCCCATCCATTTTTGACCAACTCAGTAATCTGTCTAAGTACACAGAACAATACATTGGGAAGGGTCCCCCACCCCCTGCTCGTTCGGACCATCCCTGCATAAGTTGCATATCACTATAGACCTCACACATCATACTCATAGGCTACAGATATGAACGAAAGAGCGAAAATAGAATATTAAGGGGATATAAGTTTAATCATGAAAGCAAATAGTTCTGACCACTGACGAGCGTGAGCCATGGCCAGGAGGATGCCCTGACCAAACATGCGCGGGTTCGCCAAAACATAGGGGGGAGGGGGCAAGGATAGCCTGCTTGAAGAGCTTCCCCAGGCCACCAGCTGACGCCAGGCTGAGAGA
>JACEEZ010000273.1:146271-236271 GCA_016584305.1 Chionoecetes opilio
TACGAATGTCTTATTTATTGTTGATTGATTTTTTTAAGCACTGCGGACACTATAAGGAGGCACACACACGCATAAAAGTATGGTAAAGTAACACTCGTCTCCCGCAGTCATTACATCGTAGGGGCGACAACCTATTTGAAGACACATGAGAAATTGCGACAGAAATAAGATGAATGGTTAAGATAATTAATAGTGTCCTTATCCCCCTTAATTCCCCTTGAAATGTCCTGCCTCCATTGTAAGAGGTTCTCATGGATGCCTCCTTTGTGTTCGTGTTTCTATTAGTCTTTTGTGAATCGTGACAGAAAGGAGCTTGAGAGGGATGTAAGAAATAGGAAAAATGAGACTGACAGAATGATGAAATGTGTCAGACTGAGTTACTGAGTACATAGAGGAATGAGGGGCGGGAGAAAACAATAAAATAGTACAAAGAGAATAAAAGGCATAGAGGCATCAGCGTATGCAAGATAGTATGATGGAATTGTGGGTGGAGTGTAGGGCGGATTTTGGACAAAGTTTTTTGGGGGGATAAAGTTACCGGAAAAGTTTTTTGGGGGCCAAGTTACCAGAAAAGATTTGATTTGGAGAGAGCCAAGTTACCAGATAGCCAGTGGCGTAGCTACGGGGGTTCATAGGGGGCACGTGCCTACCCATGAGAATCCGGTGCCCCCCCATGGCAGCCGTATTCTGCATAATGCTCTAATACCAGTGGTGGGCGCCGTTAATCAAAAAGTTAACTTCGTTAACCGTTAATCCGTTATCCAAAAAATTAACTTCGATAACCGTTAATCAGTTAATTCTTTAAAAATGTAACGGAAGTTATCGATAAACCGTTAACGCTAATTTTTTTTATAGAAAAAAAACTATAAATCAGTTTTTGCTCTAAAACCACCTAAAAACACCTTTGAAAAGTGCCAAAACTATAAAATCAGCCTTTATGGGTTTTTTTAAGGGCTTTAGAACCCAAAAACTAGTTTTTTTGCTTTAGAGTTAAAAAATAATGGCAGATTTTATAGTTTTAACTTTAAAAAACCTAAAAAAAGGCTGATTTCATAGTTTTGGCCCTGTTTTAGGGTTTTAAAGTCTTTTAGAGCCAGAAAAGGGTGAAAACAAACTTAAATGAAATACAATATTAGTATTAAGCTAAAAAAAAATATTGATAAAGTGGCCGAAAGAAATAAAAATAAAAAAATGAAAAACACGATATATACATAAGTTTAATTGAAAAGTTATTTATAATAATAAGTGGCGTTATATCGGGGTTGAAAGAATGACGCGTACAATATTAAATATGCTAAGACTCTACATCTGTATTGAAAATCTGAAAATAATAGAAACTTTTAAACGTTTACCGGTTTTTATGACATTTTTGGGTTAGCGGACTTGAGTTAACGGAAGTTAAATGTAACGGAAGTTAATTAGTCCGATAATGATTTCCAAAGTTAACTTAAAAGTTAAATCGTTAACGAAAATGTTAACTTCGTTAATTAACGATTAACGGATTAACGGTTTGGTGCCCACCTTTGTCTAATACCCACCATTGATCTGATCTTAGAATATGCCCTTATATATATATATATATAGTGTACCCTTCTATGTGGCACCAGAGTGGCATCAGAGTGGCCCCTGAGCTCCGCTTGCCTAGTGCCCCCCCAGGTATTGATAGATACCTAGCTACGCCACTGCTCGTCGCGACGCCTTGTTACAGGTAAATTACAAAATAATTGCTTGTTAATTAAGCGTCACAGTTCTTGTTATTAACGCGAATGTTTGGTGCTTGCAGTTATACGCCACATATCAAATCCTCAACTTTCTTGTGCGATATGTAAGTCCACTTCATATCTTAACTTACTATTTACTGAAGCACATTCATAGGTGGCTGGGGGGAGAGGTATTACCGCCTAAATATCTCAAACTGAAAGTATACGAGACGCCATCATCGAGGAGGGAAGGCGGGGGAGGAGAGGATGGAGGGTATTGGGGGAGAAAAGAAACAAGAGGGAGGAGGGAGGGGGGAATGGGGGGGTTATGGCATCAAGAAACAAGAGGGAGGAGGGAGGGGGAATGGGGGGGTTATGGCATCAAAAACAAGAGGAGGAGGGAGGGGGAATGGGGGGTTATGGCATCAAGAAACAAGAGGGAGGAGGGAGGGGGGAATGGGGGGGTTATGGCATCAAGAAACAAGAGGGAGGAGGGAGGGGGGAATGGGGGGGTTATGGCATCAAGAAACAAGAGGGAGGAGGAAGGGGGGAATGGGGGGGTTATGGCATCAAGAAAGTCCCTCACTCAGTAACCTCACAGCCTTTCCTTCATCATATAGTGGTTCTCCATATAACGTACAAAATGCCTTGAACAAACATATAAATAACCTCACTAGTCCTACACACACGATGAATGAAAGAAATATAACAAGGAAAACATGATGAAACACAAGATGGCTGGCTACTCACGACAACAAGCAGCTCTGTGGGCCTCCTGCACCGCACTTCCGGCCTGTTTCGCCCGGCCTGTCCGAAGCTTGCAGGCAGTCATGGTACGTACCTCAACGCACCACAACACAAACGGTAACACTACAGCTGGATGCACGAACCCTCTAAATGCGTTACAGATCAAACAAATAGAGGTAACGACAGACCACTCGTCCTGCGCACCGACGCCGCCACAACCGCCTCTGCCAAGCCCACTCCTGCTTCCCGCTGAACCAAACGACTCGATCCCAAAGCCTCGACACTTAAGTTTCATTTCATAGTTTTCTCCTTGATTTTTGTACTGTGACTTGCTTAAATTGTGTCTATCGTGAGCTGTAAGGTTCTATTTGATGACAGTAAACGTGCCAGATGTATGTATACCTTGATTGTTGATTGTTGAAAGAATTACAAGCACAATCACATCAGTAATTAACTATTCTTCAATTGTTTCGAAGTGTCTCTGAGATGTATGAAAGAGAGAGAGAGAGAGAGAGAGAGAGAGAGAGAGAGAGAGAGAGAGAGAGAGAGAGAGAGAGAGAGAGAGAGAGAGCAAACAAAAAAAATCATGTTTAGTTTGTCAATGCTTTTGATTTTGGAGATTGAAAAATAGGAAGATTAAATCAAACTCAAGTACCCCCCCAAGAGAATCCGGTTACCCCCCCCCCCCACCGCAGGTGCCTCCCCACATAATAGCCACAGCATAGCTATAATAGCCTATAATTACCATAATATATTTTGTTACAGCCACGCCACTACTAACAAAGCAATCCAGTCATTTAACAATCCACAAACTACGAAGCAAAAAAAAAAAAAAAAGATGATAACCTACCCACAATCCTTTGCAACGTTGTTAACGAGTTCGAAGCACTAACGAACTCTATCAATATAAGCTTTAAAAAGTACTACAAAACTATACCAAAACTATTACTGACTCACATTTGCTAACATTTAAGACTTAGATAACGTTACAGTTCAAGAATAATTGGTCCAAGGTCAACAGGGCAGTGCGTGGGAAGGAAATACGGGAAAGGTTTAGTGTTTCGAAGCAGTGTTGAAATTTTTATTTCTTGAGTAATCCGGTACGAGCAGCAGTCGAAAGTGAGCCGGCAAAGCGGCAGGACTCGTGTGCAGGCAGCTGGAAGGAGGAAGAGGATGATTCTTGGCCAAACAACGCTTTATTTTGTTGCTTTTCCTCATATTTCTGCAGTGTAAGGTAGTAGAGAGAGAAAGGGAGGGAATGGGAGAGAGAGAGAGAGAGAGGGGGGAATGAGTGGGCAGTGGCAGATCTAGGCCCTTCTAGGGGGCCCTGAAATCTCATTGGCCACCCCAGATCTGAGTCAGAGGTCTAATGAAAATTCACCCACTTTTTTTAATGGCTATGCCATGGCCACCCTTGTCACCATGTCCTGGTGGCGCTACTGTGAGTGGGTGAGGGAGGGAGAGAGGGGAGCTTGCGTGTGATTTGAGATTGCTTAGGCCTCCCTGCAAAGTAATGGCTGTTGCCTTGTTATTTTTCTACCTTATATAACGTCAGATCAGCTATAGCCAGTGAAGTAGCTACGGGGGGCACGACCGGCAAGTGCCCCCCCCCCCCCCCCCATGAAAATCTGGAGCCCCCCCCACTGGCCATGGCTGGCGTAATCTGCTTGGACCTGTGACTGACGGTATGTCCCAATTAATACCCTTCTATGTGGCATCAGAATGCCCCTGAGCTTCGCTTGCCTAGTGCCCCCCCATTAATAGATTAGAGCTACGTCAGTGGAGAGAACACAGCCCCCCACCCCTCCGGCATTACATAAAGTTATTTCGACTGAAATGGAGTGTGAAGTGAATGTAGTGGATGACAGAACTGCAATCTATCGAAAAACTCTTCCACTGGCTCAATCATCCATCCATTTGTGTCAGGCTGTCAGCTGGTTTTTTTCCTTCTCTGTTTCATGATCAAAGGCATATAGTATCCCGCGGGAGATTTGAAATTACTAACACTCATTCTTCATATACGTATTACATTTATATTATCAACCCAATGACATTAGTTAGAATATAATAAAGATTGATCATGGGTTTTCTCGTAGCCGCAGAAAGGGATTCAGTGGAAGCAGAGACCATTGTGGGATCTAAAACAAGCCCGCAAGGGGTGTGTGTGTGTGTGTGTGTGTGAGCGTCTCCGCCATGTTGAGGAAACAGACGGAGTGACAGCAACACAACCACAACAAGTATTTTTTTTTTACAAGTGCGTTGGTTCTACACGTTTTACCACGACACAGTCGACATTTCAAGGGAGGCTAGAAGGTAAGCAGTGCGCCGGTGAATGTTTGTGTGCATTGTTTGGCTGTAGCTAGGTAGCCAGGCTGCCGGGGAAGGTCAGCAGAGGTCACGGCCAGGCAGCTCGTCATGACGCGGGTTTAGGGAACTGTCAACGATCGGAATTCTCGCCGAAACACCAACCGAGAACTCTCGCCGACAGTGGAACACTACTACTACTTTTTGCACTACTTTTGGGGATATAAAATGTCTAGTAGAAAGGAGTGTACTATAGGACATAAGCAAATTACTAATCTAACCCCACCTTTAGACTCACTAACCTAACCCAACCCCACATTTTAACCTAACTCAAGCCAAATCCTCACTAAAGAGGATCCGCGGCAAGGGAAGTACAGAGGCGATTCAGGTCACAAGAGGAAGAAGAGTGCACACGAGGCGCACGTAAACATTTGTCTCGCCTCCCTATAAACAACACGTCATAGCTCCAAAAGTAATGATTTGCGACGGAAGCTTATGGAGAGAATGTTTCCTGGAATCCAATAAGGTAAACAGAATCCATACTCCCAATTGTGCACAGAATTTTGGTCCTAGTGTAAAATAATAACAGCTATTTCATTATTGAACACCACATTTTTTGCTCGTCCCAAAACACGGTATTTATTACTTTTAATGTCGTTTATTTAGCGGGTAACCTTACCATACCCAGTATATTTGTGGCATCATATAGTGTGTGCCTGTATGGTTATTATCTGTGCAATATATATTTTTTTATTCAGGTACTACGTGAGGTTAGGTAAGTTTGGTTAGGTTCTATTCACCTATTTTTCTTCACTTATTCATTTTTTTACCCATATTTTGGTAATAATGGACGAGAGTTTCGCGGTCTTTTTCAGAGACACCGACTAGTTTTTCCTGGCCTAAAATAGGTGCTTTTTCTAATGGAGATAGTTTTATTTTGCGCAAAACCATAGTTTTCGAAAAAAAAAAAAAAAATCCATCAGAAAAAGCACTAAAATTTGGCCTGGAAAAATTAGTCAGGGCCTTATAAGCTTTAATGAAACCTAACCTAAACTTAAAGGTTTTAATGAAACCTAACCTTATAGGTTTTAATGAAACCTAACCTAACCTTAACCACAAAGTATACCTAACCTAACCTTATAAGTTTAAATGAAACCTCACCTAACCTTAACCACAAAGTATACCTAACCTAACGTTAACACTCTTACCTACTGAGGTGGTGGGTAGCAGCGAGCAATTTCCCGTAGGAAGTAATGGAAGATGGTGGTTAGGTCTTGGTGACTGTGGCAGAACAAGTATCGGGCGAAGTACTGCCTATAGTGGTCTTTTTTGTTGCCAGCTCTGAGAACCCAGCTCTTAATGTCTTTCCAGAGCCGTTCGATGTTGTTGGTATGTACCCACGTCACTGGCTGGATGATACTGACTTCAGTCGCAGAACACCCTATACACTCCATCATTTCAAGTAGCCAACTGACTTTACCCGAGGCCGAGCCGCCGAGGGCCGGAAAAAAATTTGGAGCCTTTGATTGGCCGCTTGAAAATTTTAATAGCCTTTGATTGGCTCCCGAAAATAGTGTGACTGATTGGCTAAAGGAAAAAAAATGCGCGCCTATCATTGTCTACTTTTGGCTGTCTATGATTGACTACCCTCGTAAAGGTGTGAAAAACCTGATCCGCCAGAATATCCTAGGTCATGACTCCGTGGGTCAGACTGGGTCAGTGTCCAAATGGAGTTTGATGGAGGAGGGTGTGTCTGTCTGCGCTATAGACAACAAAAGGATAATTTCAATATATACATCATTTTTGTATATTAAGTGCAAGTAGAGTAGCAGTGTACAGTATACTGAGCAAAAAAAAATACAGAAAACGTGAGTAATAAGGTCTGTAGCGAATGTGAAACTCTTCCATTATAACCCATATTTTCCCTGACCTTCATAGCTTTCCGCTATCGGGGCATAGCGGGGTCAAGCTTGTCATGGTTGTATTATGGATATTATTAATTTCCACAACAAATGAGGGCTCAAAACACTCAAAAGGAACTAAAAAAAACTCAAATAGAAGATGAAGCCCACCAAAATAGAAAACGGCAATGAAGATAATATTGACCCAAAACACTGTAGAACTGCAGATTAATATGATACATGGACTTTGGTTACGTGACCTGACTTAACCAGATCCCCCCTGCTAGTTCACTAACCTAACCTGGACATTGGTCACCTAACCTAACCTAACTGATAAAGCTATTGCTGGTAATTAATCCCTGAATGCAGAAACACGGGATAAACTGATTAACTGTATATATTGGTTACTCTAATATCAAGATGAAAAACTGGAACGTCGCCGAGAATAGGACACTCGCCGACGGCGGCGTGAATTCCGATCGGCGAGAGTTCCAGTTACCTTTACTCTTTCTTAGCCTCTTGTGTTTATACCTCACCCCCTCCCCCCTCCTTCAAGTTTAAAAAAATATTTATTTCTGCCAAATTTAATCAAACTAAACAGAAATGGATAGTGTAGATTTGATTATGCGGTAGTATTTGTTTTCTCAGCATCCCGCTAATTTTTTTACAAAACTTTTGTCGGTAAAGATTTACAAGACTAACCAATCAATATCTCCTTAATTAAACGTGTTCAATCCACTTGTAACCTTACCTTGAAAATGGGTTCAAGGCACCTCCAACGCTCTTGAAAATTCACTAAATAAGTGGAGATATGTATAAGTTTTCCATAATTAATTGGAAAAGGTAGGCCAAGAAGGCACCTCTTTCCACCCCGCCGTCACCGCCTGCGGGGAGGTTAGATGTGGGGTTAGGTTTAGATTAAGGTTAGGTTACTTTTAGATAGAAATGCATGCCTCACCACCAGCATGATTGTAGGATAGACTTGGGGTTACATTGAGCTAGAAATGACCTCTGATAACTGATGCGGGTGTGTGCGGCGGGGTGGAAAGAGGCACCAATAGCGGCTTCCTTGGTCCTACCTTTTCCAATTCATTATGGAAAACTTATACATATCTCCACTTATTTAGTGAATTTCCAAGAGGGTTGGATGTGCCCTGAACCCATTTTCAAGGCAAGATTACAAGTGGATTGTTTTTGTTTAAAGAGATATTGGTTGGTTAGTCTTGTAAATCTTTACCCTATTTTTTCTGGTAAATTTTAATGTTAATTTTAACAATCTGACATATGAAATTTTGGTAATTTCTTGTCTGAACTAGTGTTGTTGTATCCCTGTCATTCAAATGTGGTAGACGACCAAATTATTGACCACTACAACATAAGAAAACCTTTCAAATTTGTCAAATACCTCCTAAACTGCAGTTCATTATAGGACATTGGACATGTATGTATTATGTTCTGATGATGGTTTAATCTTATGTATTATGTTATTGGACTTATTGCAGTAGGTGCCAAATGGAATAGTCTTGCTCAGCTAGATTTTTGTAACAGTGTTCAAGAGCCATACACTATTTTGATATTCTCATTTTCTTAATCAGATTCCTGATTATCTTTTTGATTTCTACCAGATTGAATGAGCCTCAGGAATGGTGTTCTATCTCGTTGGCCTGGGACTTGGAGACCCACTGGATGTGACGGTGAGAGGCCTGGAAGTGATCAAAAGCTGTGACCGTGTCTACTTGGAGGCCTACACCTCCATTCTGAGTGGGGGGAGAGAGGCTCTGGTGGGTCACCATTCTGTATACAGTGCATGCTTTATGTCACTAGATCAAGGTTGACTGGTACTTGCCAAATGCTTTGAGCTCGTTATTAGTTGTGCATTAGATCATGTTGAAAATGTGCTTACCGATTGAGAAAATGTTATATATGTAGTGATATCAACATTTGGTGCAATACTCCCTCAATTTAACAAACTAATCATGGGATGCCATGGCAGTGTGAGGGTTCATCGCCTTATGTTATTTGCAATGTTTTTGTTGGACTATAGTAAACTCTTCTATATGATGAGGTTTATATCTGAATTATGGTTACATATATCCACACTTTTGGAAGTTTATTTTAAATGTCAATAATAATACAACATTATCTGATCTGGATTTGGATGCCACGCAGTTATTCCAAACATAGTCAAGCTCCCGTTTAGTGGTATCTTGGTCACATAAAGTAGGGAGGGCAAAGGGTTGTTAACCTTTGTATAGTGAAGGAAGAAAGAAATATGTATTAAATATGTGTATTCTGTCAGTCTTATTTCAGTCCTCACACTATCTCCCATGAAAATGATGGTTTTGCATCCCCATACATTGTAGATTACATGCACGTAATCATCTTTCTTAAAGATATTCATATAGGGAAAATGAAATTTGATTGTTATCAGTGGGATCGCCAGGAGCAGGAGGTAACAACATAGCGAGGGTTTGGAGCATCAGCATGTAGAATGGCATGACAGGCCATGATTGTGAAAGCCATATGTGAAACATAGGCTTGTTTCTTTATCTGAAATTCGTTTTATTGAGGATTTTCTGTACATATTGATAATTGTGATTGTATTCATCTCTCATTTTTCTGATAATGTTTCAGGAGAAATTTTATGGTCGAAAGGTGATAGTAGCTGATAGAGAGCAGGTGGAGCAGGGCTCTGATGAGCTGTTTGTGGGAGCCAAGTCAAAAGATGTGGCCCTACTGGTGGTGGGGGACCCCCTCGGTGCCACCACCCACACAGACCTCAAACTGCGGGCACATCAGCTGGGCATCCCTGTGGAGGTGAGTGGTTCTTTGCAGAAGGCCGTGGTATGTCTGGGGAATTTGTAGGTACATAGTTAGTGAAAGGGTGTATATTTTATCTTGCCATCAGTTTTATATCACATTCATACAAGACAATGAATTTTCATATGTCTATGATTCTCTCTCTCTCTCTCTCTCTCTCTCTCTCTCTCTCTCTCTCTCTCTCTCTCTCTCTCTCTCTCTCTCTCTCGTCTCTCTCTCTCTCTCTCTCTCTCTCTCTCTCTGTCTCTCTCTCTCTGTCTCTCTCTCTCTTCTCTCTCTCTCTCCCAAGCATCAGTACAAATCCATTAACTGTCTCAATAACAATCATTCTTTCAAGACAAAGATGTGGCCATGACTTGATGTGGGATAGGCCTTGGTAGCAGCTCCCTTGACTTCACTTTCTAGTTGCAATTTATCCTGGCTGCAGCAACCGTTCGTTGTTCATTGATGCATTTCTTTTGGTATTTCAAACACAAATTCATGTATTTATTTTCCATTTTGGGTGATCATTGTGGTTTGGTAATAGGAGACGCCAATACGCACAGCTTTCCACCCACTTTTCTACACCTCCCACTTCTGCCATGGTAAGCCACAGCCATCCTACAATGTTCTTACAAATGCTAACAATTATCATCCAATTATCATCAGTTTCTTACAATACATCCTACAATGTATTCAGCTGCTGTCTGTGATTCTTTTATCAGATATAAATCTATGCTCAAGGGAGTCAGCCAATCAGTTTTCCAGCTCATTGTTTGGTTATGCCTTGATGTCTTCATGGACTTCTGTGACCTGCCAGACTGTAATCTTAAATTCTAAAAAATGTAATTTTCTTTCAGATAATTAGCAATGCTTCAATTTTGAATGCTGTGGGTTCTTGTGGCCTCCAACTGTACCACTTTGGGGAAACTGTGTCTATTCCTTTTTGGCAAGATGGCTGGGAACCTGTCAGCTTCTGTGAGAAAATTAATAAAAATCTACGGAAAAAGCTGCACACTCTTTGCCTATTAGGTAAGTTTTTTATATATTTTTTTGTCTAAATAACTCATTGTATTGAACGTGATTTAATTGCTGTGGAAATTATGTGAAATTTACAAGACTTTGATGCAGTTTCATTACCTTACCATATTTAGCAGTTTGTATAGTTGCACTTATTTCAGTAGAACTCCAAAGAAAAATTTCCTTGCCTTCCATTCCATGGTGAAGGTATTTAGTTAGCACAGAGGTGGTAGCAACTCAACCACCTTCTCATTCGATATTGTCCTAGTACCAAATGTGTGCTTATTTCTAATTAGTTACTGATTGCCACAAGATGTTCAGTTTTACTACACCTTTTCACTCAAATTCAAACAACTGAACTTCAAATTAAAACAACTGAAGTTTAAAATTACACAACTGAAGTTTAAATTAAAACAACTGAAGTTTATATTAATACAACTGAAGTTTAAAATAACACAACTGAAGTTTAAATTAAAACAACTGAAGTTTATATTAAAACAACTGAAGTTTAAATTTAAATAACTGAACTTCAAATAAATAAAAAAAAATCATCTATTATATTTTGAAATTAATTTGTTTTATTTTGAAGTTCTGTTCTAATTTGAGAGTGAAAAGGTGTATAATGAAACCCCCAGAAAAGTAACATATTTCTTCCTGCAAACTTTTTCTTATCTCTACCAGAGTGCTGCCAGCAAAGGGAAGAGGGAAAACATTATTTATGAAAAGATATACCATTCTTTTAAATATTTTTACACAGCATACTACATAGATAAAGCAACACAGGATGAAGTAACGTATAGCTAGTCCGTGTATGTTAGTACACATACTGTAGTTATAAAAATAAAAAAAAATACATTTTTGGCACTCAAAATTTGTTGGTACTCAAATTTTTCGGCACTCAAATTTTTTTGGCACTCAAACATTTTTGACACTTATAATTTTTTGGCCCTCAAAAATTATTGGCACTCAAATTTTTGGCACTAAATTTTTTTGGCACTCAAAAAATGTTGGCACTAAACATTTTTGGCCCTCGAATTTGTTTGGCACTAAAAAATTTGGCACAATTTTTTGGGGCACTAAAAAAATATTGGCACTCAAAAAATTTTGGAACTCAAAAAGTTTTGGCACTTAAATTTGGCACACATTTTTGGCACTCAAAAATATTGGCACTTCAAATTTATTGGCACAATTTTTTGACACAAACATTTTTGGCACTCAAAAAGTTTTGGCACTCAAAAAATGTTGGCACTCAAAAATGTTTGGCACTCAAATTTGTTTTGGCACTCAAAAGTTTTTTGGCACTTAAACATTTTTGGCACTCAAAATATTTTGGCATTTTATAGCAACGCGAGTGAGGGTAGAGTGACAGCCTGGGGATACTACGTAGTACCCCCAGGCGGTCACTTCTCCCTCACCCGCTAGCTATAAAATGCCAAAAAATGTTAGTGCCAAAAATGTTTGAGCCAAAATTTTTTAGTGCTAACAAATGTTTAGTGCCAAATTTTTTTGAGTGCCTAAACATTTTGAGTGCTACAATTTTTTGAGTGTCAAAATTTTTTGATTGCCAAAAAATTGAGTGCCAAAAATATTCGAGTGCTCAACAAATTTTAATGCCAAAAATTTTTGAGTGCTAAATTTTTTTTTAAATGCCAAAAAAAAAAATTCTCAAAATCTTTTGGTACTAAAAAAGTTGCAGTATGTGTATACACGGAATAGCTATACGTTACTTCATCCTGTGTTGTTTTATCTTTTTTTTATTTTTTATTATTTACATTTGTGCCTATAGCGTCTGTAGGCAGTGGTGACCCAGGGGTGGGATGGCAGGCCCTGGAGGTTCACTTGAGGGCTGTGATGGTTGGCCCTCGCCCTTGGTGGCGCAGGCAGGATTTTTATAGTGACGCCTGTGATTAGAGGCTCATGCCGCCACCCTGTGTCCTCCGATGCACTCGCAATCGTAGGTAGAGTTAATGGGCAGCATGTGGGTGTTCTTAGGCAACTCAACGGTGCAGAAAGATTTTGGTTTTTGTCGGCGATCGAACTCGGGTCACCGAGAACGCCACTCGGAGACGCTAACCACTCTGCTACCGCCTCCCCGAAAGAGGAGGAAAGTCCTCTTTCGGGGAAAGGAGAAATAGAGAAATTTTATATTTCTTTTCATAGAGAAAAATCTATGTAGTGTGCTGTGTAAAAATATTTAAAAGAATGGTATATTTCATAAATAATTTTTTCCCTCTCTTCACTTTGCTGGCAGCACTCTGGTAAAGATAAGAAAAAGTTTGCAGGAAGAAATATGTTACTTTTCTGGGGGTTTTCATAATACACCTTTTCACTCTCAAATTAGAACAACAGAACTTCAAAATAAAACAAATTAATTTCAAAATATAATTGATTTTTTTTCTTCTTTTAGATGAATGTTTTCTTTTAATTTAAAATTAAATTATTTTAATTTGAAGTTATTTCAATTTAAACTTCAGTTTTTTTAATATAAACTTCATTGTTTTAATTTAAACTTCAGTAGTTTTAATTTGAAGTTCAGTAGTTTTAATTTGAAATTCAGTAGTTTTAATTTGAAGTTCAGTAGTTTTAATTTGAAATTCAGTAGTTTTAATTTGAAGTTCAGTAGTTTTAATTTGAAGTTCAGTAGTTTTAATTTGAAGTTCAGTAGTTTTAATTTGAAGTTCAGTAGTTTTAATTTGAAATTCAGTAGTTTTAATTTGAAGTTCAGTAGTTTTAATTTGAAATTCAGTAGTTTTAATTTGAAGTTCAGTAGTTTTAATTTGAAGTTCAGTAGTTTTAATTTGAAGTTCAGTAGTTTTAATTTGAAGTTCAGTAGTTTTAATTTGAAGTTCAGTAGTTTTAATTTGAAGTTCAGTAGTTTTAATTTGAAGTTCAGTAGTTTTAATTTGAAGTTCAGTAGTTTTAATTTGAAGTTCAGTAGTTTTAATTTGAAGTTCAGTAGTTTTAATTTGAAGTTCAGTAGTTTTAATTTGAAGTTCAGTAGTTTTAATTTGAAGTTCAGTAGTTTTAATTTGAAGTTCAGTAGTTTTAATTTGAAGTTCAGTAGTTTTAATTTGAAGTTCAGTAGTTTTAATTTGAAGTTCAGTAGTTTTAATTTGAAGTTCAGTAGTTTTAATTTGAAGTTCAGTAGTTTTAATTTGAAGTTCAGTAGTTTTAATTTGAAGTTCAGTAGTTTTAATTTGAAGTTCAGTAGTTTTAATTTGAAGTTCAGTAGTTTTAATTTGAAGTTCAGTAGTTTTAATTTGAAGTTCAGTAGTTTTAATTTGAAGTAAAGTAGTTTTAATTTGAAGTTCAGTAGTTTTTATTTGAAGTTCAGTAGTTTTTATTTGAAGTTCAGTAGTTTTTATTTGAAGTTCAGTAGTTTTTATTTGAAGTTGTTGTTTTTATTTGAAGTTCAGTTGTTTTAATTTGAAGTTCAGTTGTTTTAATTTGAGTGAAAAGGTGTAGTATTATGAGCATGCTGTGAGAAAATTACATGTGTATCTGCTCAGGATAGGTTAATTATGTAGGCATTTCTGACAGGGCCAGGCCTTTCAGAGGGAAGCAAAGGATTGATTATGCTTGATTAATGATTATGCTTCAGCGAATTTGACAAATACAGGTGTTTTGAAATCATGCTTCTGTATAACCTGCATTCAGATATAAAGGTGAAGGAGCAGAGCTTAGAAAACCTGCTACGTGGAAGAAAAATCTTTGAGCCTCCTCGGTACATGCGTGTGGCCCAGGCCGTGCAGCAGCTGTTGGCAGTAGTGGAGCGGCACCACAATGCTTCCAAAGGTGGAGAAGAGGGCTGGCTGCTGACGGAAGACTCTCTGTGTGTCGGACTGGCTAGGGTTGGCACCCCATCTCAGCAGATTGTTAAAGGAAAGTTAAAAGGTGAGTAGTAGTAGTAGTAGTGAGGTGGTTAGCACTGCCAGCCGATACTGCCTTGATGCAATACATCACCTGTATCTTATTGTGGTGATTTAAGCATATTGTATAATGAGTGAACATAGTCTGCAGTCTGCACTAAGAAATTATGTTTTGTGCTTGTGTTAATTTACTTATATTATTATATTTAGTAAGTATTAGTAAGTTAGTAATATATTTATATATATTATTATAGTTATATTTAGTAAAGCGTTAGTGGTAAGTAGGAAAGAAATACCGTTTACTCATTATGCTAATAGAAGAAGAAATATGCTAAAGATAATTTTTAAATGCCCACTCTGTGTTGGACACTGTGTTAGGTCCAGGTAGGTTAAATAGGGTTGGTTAAAGCTTAGTCTGGGACTGGCGCTACTATATCAACACTTACATAATGGGTTTCAATGGTATGAGACAATTTTCTTCAATGCTGTACATAACCTTCTACATTGACTGTGTCTTATAAGCGACCACTGTACATGACATTCGATTCACAGAACTGGTGGACTGTGATCTTGGAGAGCCCCTTCACTCCCTTATTGTTTGTGGCGAGTGTCACCCAGTGGAGGAGGAAGCAGTTGAAAAGCTGGCTGCTTATTTCCAAGGCCACCAGGACAACTTGAAGCAGAGCCTGTCCAGCCATGGCGGGGTCTTCCACATGATTGGACTTGGTCTCGGTCAACCTGGTAAGGGAGTAACATATCTGCTGCCTGCCTGGTGAAACTTTTCCATCTGTGTCTATCTACCTCGACCTTTCCTACTTGCTGAAAGATTACTTACTCTCAATACTATCTCTTTCTGAATGCTGCTTGGGATCTGATGACCATTCACCTTAACCCGTGGGCTGCGGCAAGCCTTCCGGAAGGCTCTGCAGAGCGACTGTGGCATGCCTTCCGGAAGCGCAATTTTCAATTGCATACAAAAACCGCGCCAACATTCGTAGAAGTCTACAACTGTGTCACATGCAGGCCGCTATGTCAGCCCTCGATACCACGCATCACCATCTGCCAAACTACGCTGTACGCAGGGATACCACTCCTTGGGTTTTTTCACCAAGATCTTGGGATATAGGCCATGGCCTTGGGATATTTTTTGTCTATCTTGGGGTTTTTGGAGGGATTATTCAAGTATTTCTCCAGTGGTTTATATCAAGGTAAGCATATGTACCGTATTCAGGATTCAGTTTCATTGTTTTCTTAACGACCTTGGGATATTTTTGTCTATCTTAGGATTTTTGGGGGTCAGTCCTAAATACGGTACCTATGCTTACCTTGAGATAAACTACTGGAGAAATACTTGAATAATCCCCTCAAAATCTTGGGAAAAATCCCAAGGAGTGGTACCCCTGATCTCACCTCAGCAGTCTCTCGCCAGCAGTTTGGTGGCATTCGCGCCAGATATTTCAACTCTCGACCACAACCACACCACAACACCATACGTTTTGGTTAAAAATAGATATATTGCCGGATGCGGATTTTTACTACCTTGATCATGTGATTTTCATCCAATTCTGTAATGGTCACAGTTTCACTCACATTGCCGCACTGTGGGCACTAAAAAATTCACAGCTCCCGCAGTCCCTGGGTTAATGATTCAAGTATTTGCGTATATTCATCTAGTTGTTATTTACAAGAAAAGAGCAAAGCTCACACTGTCCCGTCTCCATAGCTATTATTATCCAGCTTGGCTTTGAAGTCGTGAATGCAGGAGGGGATGCCTCTTGTGACGTCACCGAGACATACGGTAGTGCGTCGTCTGCTAGTAGGCAGGAGCGTTTTGGAAGCTCGGGGAATTTGCAGATTTTGATTGCGGATTATTTAAAAACGGCTGACAGAATGCATAAAATGATAACATATTGTTGATATATTCGGTAATGGCTACATTTTTACTGCATTAAATCAGGAAAGATGAAATGGTCTGGATGATTACTTTAAAGCTTTAATTTCTTATTTTACTGGTATGACTAATAAATTATAACACAAATTATTTCATGCAGAAATCTTATGCAAAATCTCTGTTTTTCCAGGTGATGTAACAGTAAAAGGTCTGCATGCCATCAAGAAATCCAAAAAAGTGTTTCTTGAGAGTTACACATCGGTCATGGACGGGGGCGTTCAGGCAATGATGACTCTGTATGACAAAGAAATCACCGTCGTGGATAGAGAGATGGTGGAGCAACACCCAGAAGAAATGTTACAGTGTACAAGAGATGGAGATGTTGCCTTCCTGGTGGTTGGCGACCCTCTTAGTGCCACTACTCACATAGATCTTGTCATCCGTGTCTTAAATAAGCATATCCCTCTTAATGTTATTCATAATGCTTCCATCTTGAATGCTGTTGGTTGCTGTGGTCTACAGTTGTACTCCTTTGGGGAGACTGTTTCTCTGCCTTTTTGGGAAGATGGATGGTGCCCAGACAGCTACTATGACAAAATTTGCAGTAATATGGAGAATGGTTGGCATACACTGTGTTTGCTGGACATCAAGGTTAAAGAACAAAAAACTGAGAACTTAGTGAGAGGTTTGAAAGTGTATGAAGCTGCAAGATTCATGACAGCAACAGAGGGGGCTGCACAAATACTGGAGGTCATCAACAGAAGGTCTTCAGAGGGCAGACCCACTCCCGTCATTCCTGAGCAGCTGGTGATAGGCGTGGCGAGGGTGGGAACCATGACACAGATGTTGAAGACCTGCGCTCTGGAGGACCTGGCCTGTGCAGACCTTGGTGCTCCTTTACACTGTTTGGTGATTGTTGGTGAAACACATCCATTGGAAGACGAGTATGTCAATATGTTCAGGTGATGAGGCTGAACGGTTTTCTGCTGTCAGAGTATTAATAAAAAAGGGAAGTTAGCTACTCTTTTTTTTATCTATCTAAATCAACAATTTTGAGTATGGAGAACTCTTGAACAGAGATTAGAATAAAAAAATATTAAGGTATTAACTTTCTTTTGGTCTAATACATTGTGCTGCCGCTGGGACTCGGCAGTGTGTGGAGATAAACATTAGAATCCTCAGCATCACCTGAATCTCTTGCATACTTTTTACTGTATTTGTTCCTCATTGCCTGGCATTCGTTCCCTGGAAAGGGCAAAAAAGTGTAAATTAAGTAAAGGAGCTTAAGGAAAAAATGCACTTAAAACAGAACAGAAGTATTATTGGAGGGTCATTGAGGAAATGGTACAGACATGTCAGCTTAAAGGAAGTGTGGAAGGTGTCATAACTAATGTTAATGGGTTGAATCACAATTTTTTTTAATTGGCCCCAGCAGACAGTGTATCCCCTAGAGTCCTAGACTCACTTAAGTTTAATTTTCCACCACTGGCGACATTGTGTACTCGCCATTTGTATAAAAAAAAACATAGTTAAAACTGAGTGTTATTGTTAATATATTTGTACTGCTTCCTTAATTATTAGCCATATCCAAGGTGCCAGCCAAATGTAAACTTGTTGTGTTAACAATGAAGCAGATAATTAGTATATGCAAATATCTGGTAAAAGATGAGAGCATACAATAGTTTTTAAATTCTACTTTGGATACTACTAAAAGTAGAATCTTAAAAGTACCTCTCAACCAATCGTAAAATCCAGCTATCCAGAACACAGCATTCCCCACCGGTGCCGGATAGCTGGGCTTTTACTGAACCACAACATTTATGACTATTGAATATCAATTTCATACTTAGCCATTGATTGAATATCAATTTCATACTTAGCCATTGATTGAATATCAATTTCATACTTAGCCATTGATATGTTGAACTTGCTTTCAAACTCCTAGAGTTTCAATCTCTTGATCTCATCAGCTTTAAAGTCAACTCTGAAAGAAAATTAATAATCTTTTAAGGCTTATCTTAGACGAACCATTAGATAAAGTAAGAAGCTTAAAAGTGAAAAAAAGTATGAGATTAATACAAGAAGTTCAGTCAAACTTAAGGGGATAGTTTCCTGGCAAGTTACCGTAAAAAAAAAAATTCTGTGATATTTACAGTGTAAAAAGAGTGCACTACATTATCATGGCTCGCTATCATACACTTTGTTTTTTTCCCCTTTAGATCTGGTCTTCATATCCCTCCTGCTCTAGGCAGCCTAAGTCGCCCTTAGAAATGCCTCAAGGGAACGACTCAGAACCCCAATGAGTCACTTCATTTCAAGATCTGGAAGAGGGTATAATAGGGTTGCCATAATCTGAACGGCCAAAATTCTGGACGCTTCCACTGGCACCCATGACCCCGCCTAAAGGCCGTGTCACACGAGCGATATTTTCCGGCATCATTTAGTATTTTGCTACCATTTGATGCCCGTAGTGGTGGCAAAAAGTGTGCGTGTCGTCACACAGCGTTTCGGCTACGTTGGCTATTTTCAGTTTTGGCCTTTTCCTAAATGTTTGATACTGTAGAGACTTCACAAATAACATCAAAATATGTATTCTTTAACTTGTTGGGATGCAAAGAGTTGACAGCTAGTTCATTTTCTGAGTATCTTTTCATTTTTGTTTCAGAAGATATCTTAATGTATTGGATGGCGAGAGTAATGAGTAACATATGAACCTAGGCTAGCATGTGATGTCTAATCCTCACTTGGCATTAAGTTATTTTTGCGTACATGTGTTTATGTGTGCAAGTCACTACAAGCACTGCATAACTTTAGTAAATTTCAACATTAGTAACTAAGTTAATATTTACCTCAGTTGAAGAACTTTTCTCATTTCTGACGGAGTTAATCTCCACGTTGTGGTGCTTGAATATTCTGAAACCTGTAAAACAACATTTAAATTTCAAAAAGTTTAGTTTAATTACATTAAAATATTTTAATTCAAGCCCGAGACAATTCAACATTTGGCTGACAGCGTACCAAAAGATCTCAAAGAGGTACTGAGGAAAAAACAAAATGTAGTGAAGTACTATGTTCTTCATGGGGTTAAAATTTGAATGATTTCGGTGGTCTGATAGGAAGCATGCTTCAAGCAATTTATTAAAGCAATAATTTATGCTTCAAGCAATTTATTAAAGCAATAATTTATGCTTCAAGCAATTTGTTGAAGCAATAATTTATGCTTCAAGCAATTTATTAAAGCAATAATTTATGCTTCAAGCAATTTGTTGAAGCAATAATTTATGCTTCAAGCAATTTGTTAAAGCAATAATTTATGCTTCAAGCAATTTGTTGAAGCGATAATTTATGCTTCAAGCAATAATTTATGCTTCAAGCAATTTGTTGAAGCAATAATTTATGCTTCAAGCAATTTGTTAAAGCAATAATTTATGCTTCAAGCAATAATTTATGCTTCAAGCAATAATTTATGCTTCAAGCAATTTGTTGAAGCAATAATTTATGCTTCAAGCAATTTGTTAAAGCAATAATTTATGCTTCAAGCAATTTGTTGAAGCGATAATTTATGCTTCAAGCAATAATTTATGCTTCAAGCAATTTGTTAAAGCAATAATTTATGCTTCAAGCTATTTGTTGAAGCAATAATTTATGCTTCAAGCAATTTGTTGAAGTGATAATTTATGCTTCAAGCAATTTGTTGAAGCGATAATTTATGCTTCAAGCAATTTGTTGAAGCGATAATTTATGCTTCAAGCAATTTGTTAAAGCGATAATTTATGCTTCAAGCAATTTGTTGAAGCGATAATTTTTTGCCCAGACAGTAGTTCAGACCTCTTGCTATTACGCTCATCCCTGGTTCTACTTTAATGCTTCTGAGATATGTTGAGGTAACTGAATATCTGTCAGTACCACAATTTGTATTCAGACACATTTGTTTTTATGTATATTTGGAAGTATGAACTTGAACATTTGTAAATAGGTAAATGGCTGTATTCTTTTAACAAAGCTGGAGAACAAATTTAAATACAACTTGAATTATGAGAATTCAACCTGAGCCTATAGGAGGATTCCATCGTGATAAATGAATGAGGTATTATTCTCACCTCTGCAATGCTTTCCAGGTTGAGCAGCGTTGCCATCTGTGTGAGTCGGGTGAGGTGTTCCCTGACTCCCCACTCAGACACTTGGGACAGATACCCAACTATTGCCCTCACTTCTCGGTCAAACTGCAAGCCACCTAACTGTAAATATAATAATGGCATCTCCATGAGTCAGGTTTTACAATATCTCATTAGCGACTTCTATCATGGCATCTGTGACTCTTGAAAAGAAAAGTTGAAACTTAAGCTACATCTTTCATACTTACCTCTATTCGAACATGTGACACATACTACTTCAGTTTCTTTAAATGTATCATCAAATTATTCAACATCCTATCTTTCCTTTCTCTAAAATCTGGAATTGTTTACAAAAGACTCACCCGATTAAAAGAGGACTTGAAGACTGCCTTCTCGAGCTGTTCTGCGACCTCACTCACCAGCACCCCCACCAGAGCCTTGTAGTTTTCTTCAGTCAACAAAGACGTGAAGGATCCCAGCAGTCCATCGACTTGCACCATCAAAGTTTGGCTGAAAGGGTCATTTGCCTCATAGGAAGCAAACTGATTCTGAAATTCAAAAGATATACAACAGATTAAAAAATAATAACTGATTTAACAGTTAATTCCAAGTCTCTATTTAAGCACAATGACAACTTACTTACATGTACATCACAACTCATTATCATCCTCAGCCTTTGTCTTGAGATTTCAGCCACTTTCAGTTGGTCAAAAGTTGCAATAGGCTATTTGTTGACTCATGTTGCACTACATAACATTTTACAGACTTTTCTTAAGATTACTCGTACACTAAATGTTGAAAAATGCAAAATCAATACACCACTACTATATTCAATATAACTACATCTGCAAGTAGGCACAATGGGATGGGAGTGGTGGAAAGCCAAAATAACAGGTCAAGGGAGAAGAGAGAAAGGCAGATCCCCCTTATTATCAACACGGTACGCCATTTTTAGCATGCATTATTTGACCTTTCTTTCTCACGCATTAGTTTTCATAGGTCAGTTGAGGTACGTAAATGTTATATCAAAGTCACGTATGTAATGGGAACACACGCACAACACGAACATGCTGTACACCTAGACCTCATTTAACGCATGAGTTATGTTCCTGGAAAATCATGCATTAAGCAAAAAATGCTCTAAATGAATACTATGTTCTCAATTATTTCTGTAGGAGTGGATGCCCCCAAACATGAGAATAGCAAATAAAAGAACAACTACATATGCTGAATATCTGAAGAAAAAAAATATTACCAAAACAAATTATGGAAAACTTTGATTCTGATACAATATCAATCAATCATTGGGGGCATACGCCGGGGGGCGCGTCGCCTCGCCCACCCTACGACGCCACTACCGGGGGTCACCACGTGCGAGTTCCCATGCAGGCTCCTTTCCCATACCAAGCAGCTCTCGACAAGAAACATCAACTTGCCCCAGCCACGAGCCTTGTGGGCGCCCCCTTGGCCTCCTCCACGCCGGATTGTCTCTTACAGATACAACCCGATGGGAAGGATCGGTTTCAGGGTAGCGTGCCACATGCCCATATAGCCGAAGTTGGCGCTGACGGACTATGCAGGTAATAGGCCTCGATTCAGTCTCACGGTGCAATCGCTGATTTGACACGTAATCATCCCAGCGATACCCCATGATTCTGCGAAGACACTTATTACCAAAGGCATTGATTCGTCTCTTCAAGTCACTATTTAGTGTCCATGTCTCACAACCATAGAGTAAGACAGGGATCACAAGCGACTTGAAGATCCGGATCTTTGTCCTCCTGCACAGGTACCGACAACGCCAAATACTCCCGCTGAGCGAGTCCATAACACCGTGGGCTATGCCAATCCGTCGTAAGACTTCTTGACGTGACCCGCCGTCATTATGGACTGCGCTACCAAGGTATGTAAAACTTTCCAAGATCTCAATGTCCTCGCCACATGCATGAACAGACTGTACTGCTTCATCTAGTAAGTCTCCAAATACCTGGACCTTGGTCTTGAGCCAGGAGACCTCAAGTCCCAAAGGCTTTGCCTCCTCGTGCAGCGCCTCGAGAGCCATCACCAGGACCTCCAGCGACAGCAAAGATTACTGCATCATCGGCAAAAACAAGATCAGTGATCTTGGTGTTGCTGACGGATGCTCCACAATCACTTTGATCTACAACCTTGTCCAATACCCAGTCCATACAAGCGTTGAAAAGTGATGGGGCAAGGACGCACCCTTGCCTCACTCCTGTATTCACAGGAAAGAAGCTGGATACACCTGCCCCACACTTCATAGCACTCTCAGTCTCAGAATACAGACCAGTTATCAAACCAATAGTCCTTGCAGGAATCCCTCGAAGTCGCAGAAGATCCCAGAGTGACTCACGATGCACTGAGTCAAACGCCTTCTTGAGATCAACATAGGCTGCAAGCATCCCCCTGTCGAAACTCACGTCGGCGTTCCACCAGGACACGAAGCGCTAGGCTTCGTTGGCTAGGTTAGGCAACCATTGATACAATATGCCATCAAGATATACAGCAAAAAATAATCAGAAATCTGAAGAACAGCCTACCTCCTGGATATCATGAGAGATGGTATTAAAGATGTCCACCCAGGGCTTGACTCGAGGCTTGACAGCTGTGGCTCGCAACTGAGATATTCCAAATTCCACAACCATTGCAAGCTTGCCTGTGGTTGTCTTCAAATCATCTGGCAAAGTTCAAAACCAAATATTAGTAACACTTTAAACAAGAACTATCACAAATATAAATAACAACTATCATGCACCATCATAACTTAACTTCTCTGACCGAATGCCACGCCACTATCTCTTAACTCCTTCACGCCCAGATCTTTCCTTTGCTATAGAAAATTGAATGTTGTCGAGCCATAAAATTACAAAAAGTAACTTAATATACCAAATTTGTTAGTCGACAAGGATACTAAACAGGTCATATCTATAAAATATTGCTCATATTCACTAAAAATCATGCAATGGTACCCAAATTACAATGGAAATTACGTTCTGGGTCTCGAGCGGTTAACATCATGTACAACTAGGAACACTATGCAGGTGCCTTTGTGGTGGCAAAATTGTGGTGCCTGAATGTACGTCGATGTAGCCAGCAAGAAAAGAGCTGCGAGATGGGTGACATTATGCGTGAAAGAGCCCCGGATGTGATGGCTCTCAGTGAATCCAAGCTAAGAGCAGAGGTGAAGAAGTACTTGATACATTCAAAGGGTAATCAAGAGTGTCTCAGAGGATGCGTGTAAGAGAAGGGATAGCTATTATACTGAAAGATGAGATATAGGAAATGGCACCAAATACATCACATCATCTAGAAGATGCCATTCATTAGCCAGTGATGCATGGTAGAAGTGCAAGTTATCATTGCACCAATAATTTGAGATTGAGTTTCACACCAACAACCCACTTACATTGGACCCCTCCTAATGAGGCTCCTCTTGTTACAATGGAGAGCACTCCTTGGTGTTTCAGCCACTTTCAGTTTGTTGAAAGTTGCACTTAACTTTTCTGATTGTGTTGTACATTATCATTTTATCATTTTGAGGGATACATCTCATACTGGATGTAAATTACATTGCAAAAACACACACTGGGTGCACTACCACCTCATATAACTAAGGTCACTGAAGTGACTTTCTTTTTCAAATTATATACATAAGGAGAGCTCCTGCATATGTATGAGTATGAGAAGCACCACTCACTGAGGCAAGAGTCCAGCTTTGCCCGGGCAGTGTTGCTGAGGCCCACCATGGCACTGTTGATGCTGTCCTCCAGGGAGGCGTACAGGCTCCTGACGTGACACATACTGGTGCCGGTGTTGTTGAGAGCCGTCTGTTGAGTACATAGATAGGTCTGCTTACAATTCAGTTTCAGTGGGTTATATGCAATGGTGATTTCCAACCAGAATATCAATATCTCATCATTGCCTGAATGTACGTCGATGTAGCCAGCAAGAAAAGAGCTGCGAGATGGGTGACATTATGCATGAAAGAGCCCCGGATGTGATGGCTCCATTTTGATAACATTCATTGTAACAAAACACAGCAAAACCAGGTGACATATGAAACGGTACTGCTATCAACTTCGTGTGGCTGACCAATGCTGGGAACTGCTGTCATGATATTGCCACCACTCTCATTGATATCATGGCACTGACCAGCAACAAACAGAAGATAGAGGTTAATGAGATGCTTATGGTCCACTTTGATTCTTCAGAGCAGTGAAAAATATCATAAACGTTATCCTCCTTTAGTTGGCCACTGCCTAGAATGCAACGACAGGTAACAAGCCTGGGGTTCACAGCACAAAGACAATACAAAGTGCAAAAAAACGTTACAGGATTTACAAAATTCAAGAGTCATGTGATCCTTCTGTACATATCAAGAAAAGTGAAAAAGTATGAACATACCAGAAATGCTTGTCTCAAAGCATCTGAGTCTGTTGTAGTGGAGTTGATTTTGCCAGCTTGTAGTGTTGACTGTAGAGAAGACTGCAACACTGTGTATGCCTGCAAGTACATAAAATGTATGTACAGTTTCTATCATTTTGATGTCAGCTTGTTCTGCTTGTACTAAAATTCGCTAAACATAGAAACTGCTAATTTTGCTAGAAATCTTGAAAAAAAGACTTGATATAATGGTCAACCATCATAGATTGTATACTTACACATCTTGTTTTTCCACATCAACCATTCCTTTAATCTGCACTTCTACCCATGCAGCACACCTTCCCTGCAGAACGTGCACCTGAGCTCCACTAAACATGTACAAACACAAGAACAAGCACATGCCTCACGCATGCAATAGCCCAGCACATTGTCACGCCTTGTTATCAGTAAATTGATCTGTAAACATGTGCCTATTAGAAAACAAACACACACAAGTTTTAAAAAATTGGTGTTATTGGCACTCAGGAGTGTCCCCCATTCAGCCCATGTATTTGATATACATTGATTTTGATTACCTTTGATATATAAGTATGTAGGCTCCATGGAACGTGTCTGTTCATGTCATTGAAAGCATACTGTATGTGGAAGCTCTGTGGAACTATCTATTCCTATCACGGCCAACATACTGTATTACCATACTTAGTAATTATCAGAAAAAAATATTACCAACCAACCTGGTTGAGGTCAAGATAGCCTTGGGCAGGGAAGCCTTTCCTCAGTGTCTGCCTGAATCCCTCCACCAGCTGGGTCTCCACCAAGGTCACGGCATGGTTCAGCATGGCACACACGCCGTCAACGCTACTCGACGCAATGGACCGCCTGCCCAGACACAGAAAAATTCACACTTATCCATCTTTACCCATGTGTCTCCACAGTTACATAGACCCACCAAAATAAAGAATCCCAATGTGCTTCTTCTGCCACACACAGAACAGGTGGACAGAGGTGTATATAATTATATAATCAACCCAAAACAACAAGCACGATAATGATTCTACCCTGCATTTTTCAACGTCGTTTATTAGACGTCCAACTCAACAGGAACTAAGTGATTCACGGAGAGATGCCACCGAGCGCCTAACTTCTGATCTTTCTATAATTTCTGATTGGGGCAAAGCAAACCTTGTTTTGTTCAATGCCTCAAAAACCCAATTTCTTCACCTATCTACTCGACAAAACCTACCAGATAACTATCCCCTCTTCTTCAATGACACTCAACTGTCTCCTTCTACAATGAACATTCTAGGACTATCCTTTACTAAAAATCTGAACTGGAAATCTCACATCTCATCTCTTGCTAAAACAGCTTCTAAGTAGTTAGGTGTCCTGTGGCGTCTGCATCCTTTTTTTTCTCCCTCCCAATTGCTTGCTCTCTACAGGGGCCTTATCTGCCCATGTATGGAGTATGTCTCACATTTTTGGGAAGGATCCACTCATACAGCTCTCCTAAACAGGGTTGAGTCAAAAGCTTTTCGTCTCATCAACTCCTCTCCTCTGACTGACTGTCTTCAATCTTTAAATCACCGCCGCAATGTTGCTTCTCTTGCTCTCTTCTACTGTTATTTTCATACTCACTGCTCTTCTGAACTTACTAACTGCATGCCTCCCCCCTCTCGCGGCCTCGCTGCACAAGACTTTCTACTCATTCTCATCCCTATTCTGTCCATCTTCCTAATGCAAGAGTTAATCAGTATCTTTACTCTTTCATCCCTTTCACTGGTAAACTCTGGAACTCTCTTCCAGTTTCTATTTTTCCACTTTCCTATGACTTAAATCTTTTCAAAAGAAGAGTAACAAGACACCTCCCGAACTAAATTGGCTCACCCCTCTGTTTTTATTTTATTCTCTTACTGTCTTCTTTATAGGGACTGGCAACTAGGCGGGCTTTGTGTTACCCATTTTTGTTATTCCATTTTTTTTTCACATTTGTTGCTTTTGTAGCATAAATGGGATTAATTAATACACTAATGCAGTCTACTATTGCATATTGGTAAAAACAGTTATGTAATGGGAAGTGAATGTTAAAGATATTGCCTAGGATTCAAAGCTACAATTCCTAACTGTCCATGTGAAGGGCGTATCAAAGACAAGTGAATGCCTAATAGAACTGGGTCACTCTATTGTGATATTCCAATTCATGATTATCATATTTTCACTATGCCATCCAACAAAAGTGGTAAACAGGCAACATGTGAAAAAAATACATATATTATCATGACAAGGGTTGAGAGTTGAATCCTTAGCCTTACCCTGGTACTGTACAAAAAAAACAAGTACTGCCAATGCAAGATTACCTTATCTCCTAAGTGATCTGACCCCTCGTGTATACCTAGTAATATTACATTAACATAACTAATTTATGCACTCTCTCTCTCTCTCTCTCACTTTATATCTCTCTATCTATCTATTTATCTTTCTATCTGTTTATCTAATTATTTATCGCTCTATCTATCTATTTATCTCTCAGTGGACTACACATCAGATGCATGAACCAACAAGACATGAGACAAACCAACCTTATGCTTTTTTTGATGATGTAGAAGGCATCATCCACTATTGAGGATGTGTGAGCTCCTTCCTCCACAGTGTCCATAGCCAGTGCCTTCTTGAAGGACTCATTCAAGTAAAACTGTTCCAGAATGGTGTAGTCGCCCACAATGACGGCCATGTCACACACCAGCTGGGACTGTGACAGACGCCCCTCAAACTCTGCTTCTTTCTTTTCCCGCTCTGCTGCCACGGGGAGAGATGCTTCAAAGTCAGCCTGTCAAAATATAGGAAAAGTAAAGATCTGAAATAATGAGATGATTAAAAGAAAAGTAACTACGCATATATATGATGATTGCTGAATGAGGCATGTTATGTATGACACAATGGAGTAGAAGGCGGAGTACCAGTGAACAGACCAAATAGAGAGGATGTGAATGACAAGTTGCACATACATTACACATCACACATACAATCGAGCAGTGTCTGAGGGCACAAGCGAGCAGTTTGCTTTTTGACGGGCCCCATGGTGGTGGTCGAGCAATTTCACCAGACATTGTTTGGAAGTACAACGCTGCCAGACACACAAGGTTACAGGGGAAGCTTAGGTCCCATGGTTATCAGTGACAGTCTTGTGCAGCAGCAATATCTCTCTCTCTCCTCTCTCTCTCTCTCTTTGACCCATGCACTGATTCACACATATGTACTCATTCATTCACTATATACCTCACACTAAAATAAATCAGGAGTTTGATAAATGAGGACAGAACTTACTACCTCCAAAGAGAGCCAGTACTCACAGTGACCCGCCTGCGGATGAACCTGAGGTAAAGTTCTGCCCTTGCATTGATAAGGGTGAGCTCTCCCAGCAGGGTGTCCAAGTCCCGGGGATCTGGCTGGTCTGCTCGAGGCTCCCTTCCTCCTCCAAACCTGTGGTAGTGAGGATATACATTGACTCTTACCATAATAGGTCTCAATTATAGTACAGGGAGGTCCCGTTATACGAGCATTCGATATACGAGAATCCGATGATACGAGATGTGTAAATTAGGGTCTATTTTCAATATACGAGATCGAAAATCCAATGTTACGACATTCAAACTGGGGTGAGTAAAATTACCAAGTTATTTACTAAAGTAAATTACAAGTTATTTACTAAAATTATAAACATTTACTGACTACATATATGATTTTACCTAAGGTTGTACGATAATCAATCTGAAAATAACGTGCAGACTGGCCAACGACTGCTCGAGACTGGTATTAGCAGAGGTAGGAAGTCTCCAGGCTCACTTATTATTGTTTGGTATGCTATGAAGTATCATTTCTCTAGGTGAATGTAGACATATGATTGCATTTGGATGGATATCATTCATATATATGAGTAAAGAGATGAAATACAAGCAAGGGACTCATCCACGTCTGGCAGCACGGCCTTTGGTAGCAGCAGCAACAGCATGAGCCAGCCCATGAAGCCCGTGAGGTGGATATCAACACCATTAGACCAAGGGAGATAGATGTCTTTGGTAATATTTAGTAGGGGAGCGAGAACCCCTTGAGGAATCCTATGATCCCTGGTGATATCCTATGGTGCTGTCACAGGCGTGGGAGCTGACTGTCTTCAGGAAGGCACAGGTGAGGCGGATGACGGCGGGTTTTTACTCAAAAGTTTTGAGTGGCGGCGCCGCTGGAGCCGCCACAGTAGGTTTGGGCAGGCTTAAACGTCTTATTACTCGTTATTATACAACTTAGTGATTATGGTGTGATGTTATATACACGTGTCATTATCTATATCAATGTAGCACCGTGTTTCACCTTAAATAAGGGTGATTTAAAGATGTTATGATGAGGCGCGACTGGCGGGGCAGAGTGATGGAGAAAAATTCTTGCCGCGGGGCCGCCCCATGACACGAATATTCACTATTTCAACCCACATACATACCTTCTACCACCAAAACACTAGCAACACAGGCTCCTTACTTATATATCTTACTATCTGGTACATTAAAACTCCTTAAAAGGCAAGCATTCCAAATAAAACGAGAATTAGTTTGAGATGACGGGGACAAGGCGGAGAGAGGCAGTCTGGCATGCCATTTTTGCCCGGAAATATGTCTCGCTGACTTGTGATTGGTCGAGAAGTTTTAAAAACAGTTTATCATTGGCTGGTGACTGATGATGAGCTTGATGACATCATTTATGTTTTATGTTTAATTAATGTGCAGTTATGTTATTTTGTGTGCTATTTTCTCTTTCAGAATGTTTTTTCTACAGAACAGGTAGTACAGTGTAGGTAATATCGACGCTGTGTGTTTGTTGTGTTTGCTATAGTTTATTATAGCTTGAAAAACATAGTTTTTATTTTTTTATTTTTAATTGATGGGGTCCTGGAACCAAACCTATATTTTACCATTAGTTATGTGTTTCGTTATACGAGATTTCGCTTTACGAGTATGCCAGGTGGAACCTAACTGCTCGTATCTTCGGGACCTCCCTGTACTTCAATGGTTCTTGCGATGCCTTCAAACAAGAGCGTAAACGTAACTGACAGAATGGTAAAGTAGGCTATCACACCCTCCCTATGACATCCTGCCTATCAGTCATCATTATCATCACAACATGCTTTCCATATTTCACATATTTGTGTATTCAACAGTGTATCAATCCAATCACATTCTAAGCCTCATCAAATACAGTGCAATTTCTCTTTATACAATGGATCCCTTCTAGTACCCTTTTAGCTTTACAGATATATTCCTTACTCTCTCAATATAGTACTTCAAATTATTGCCTCCATGTGTAAACAAATAACATGCACAAAAAACACATGCACAAACAGTTACCTGAGTGAGTTCCGGACAGCGGATACGACGGCATCGAGTCGCCTGTGTTTCCTCATCTCGGAGCCAACCCGGCCGGCCTGCCTGTCACACTCTCGCTGCAGCATCTCCACCACCAGGGACAGATGGCCGGGACCTGTGGTAGTTTATCAATTCAAATAAAAAATTATCCCATCATTAGGTAATTGAAAACACCTAGTACTCTTGATTAAGTCAGAATACAGAACTGCAATAAAATCTGATAGCATATTACAGTAGAATACCTGACATCTGGAAATCCCTGGCAGTAAAACTGGATTCAAACAAAAAATTATCCCATCATTAGGTAACTGCAAACCCCTACTCTTTCCTAAGTAACATTAAAGAACTACATTGATATTTGACAGAACACACAGTAGAACACCTGACATCTGGAAATCCCTGGGTTTAGCGATAGCCAATTAAAGGTGCTTTCCAGGTAATAAAACACTACATCTACCAGAGCAAGGTCCAGTACAGTTTTAACACAAATAAAAGAATAAATCCATTATATATGTGTTATTCAATTACCATAAACATTCTTAACTGTCAACATGTCCCATCTGCACTTTGACTTCACTTTCTCAGCAGGTAGCAGGTCTTTTCAACAATATTATAGTAGTTACAGTATATAATCCTATCAACGGATGCCAAAGATTATCAAAAAAGCATAAAACACGGACCTCTCCACCCGGCAGTGAATGGGTGCCGAGTGCCATCCAAGACCGCATCCTGCCTCCAAGGATGGCAGTCTGGCAACTACCATAACAGGGAGCTAAAAGAGTGCCATTACAAAGGCTAGACACAACAATCACCCTTACCCTCAGGCGTCACTGCCCTACAAAGGCACACAACACGACACAAACTGAGAATGGGGAAAGTTCTACACCAGTGGCACTAACATCCAGCTCATCAAAAGTGTTCATGAGAATAAAAGAAAAAGAACAAAATAAGCTGTTCATATCATTACCAGTTTTTTCTTTTGTTCTTTTTTTTTACATCAAAAGGGTCTGGCTAAGTGAGAAAATAAGTTATAAAATTTCCACTGTGCCAAAAAAAATGCTGTTCATATCTTGACCACACTTTTTTTTTACATCAAAAGAATCTGACTAAGTGAAAAAATTAGTTAAAAAAATCCCATTGTGCTGCCAGACCCTATAAAGCAGACAGTGAGAGATTTCAGAATGTGGGGTGGGCCAAACCTCCCATCTCACGGCAACCAAATGCAATGTTATATTATACATCTTTTTTTCATGTAATCTGCTCTGTACAGACATAGTGGGTAATGTAAGAACATATTAGAGCCAATATTACAAAGGATTACATATACCTGAAGTTGACTTACCATAATAGGTCTCAATTATAGGTTGTCGCACTTCAATGGTCCTTGCGATGCCTTCAAACAAGAGGGTAAATGTGTCTGCCCAAATGACATGGGATCGCTTCTCTCTTGGGCCAAGATTCTGTGCCGAGGCTAAATTTTGGGCGGTAGACTCCTGAATCTGCAACAAGAAATAATTGCCTTTACAAGACATCTCTAACCCTCGTGGTCGATTAGTACACTAAAACCTCTCGCATTCGGACCCTCATTATTTTTTTTTTTTTTTTTTTTTTTTAAGGGGTCAAAATTTCCTAGCTATATAATTTATATACACCTAGAATTTTTTTTTTTTCTTTTTTAGGGGTCGAAATTTCCTAGTTATATCTATAATAATATAAGCGAAAGTGTGTGTGTGTGTGTATGTCTGTGTGTGTATGTGTGTGTGTGTGTGTGTGTGTGTGTGTGTGTGTGTGTGTGTGTGTGTGCTATAGGTTCCGCCCCCCGTGGTGCAATCCCATCATATGGCACAGTTTTGGAACCAGGTTGACCAGGGGAAGGTTTTAAGGCCATTTTGGGGATGATCCGATCACTTTTTTTTCTCTTTTTTTAGCAGCCTATTAGCGAGAATTGTGAAAAAAAAGTAGGTTGCGAGAATTGAGGAAACCTTGATGTAGGGGATGGTGGGGTGATGGGTAATGGGTGTGGGGTGATGGGTGAGTGAATGGGTGGGGGGTGATGGGTGAGGGAATAGATGGGGGGTGATGGGTAATGGGTGAGTGAATGGGTGTGTGGTGATGGGTAATGGGTGAGTGAATGGGTGGGGAGTGATGGGTGAGGGAATAGATGGGGGGTGATGGGTAATGGGTGAGTGAATGGGTGTGTGGTGATGGGTAATGGGTGAGTGAATGGGTGGGGGGTGATGGGTAATGGGTGAGTGAATGGGTGGGGGGTGCTGGGTAATGGGTGAGTGAATGGGTTGGGGGTGATGTGAATGGGTTGGCGTTAATACATACATTTCTACATCCATGATTTCAGGAAAGTTAGAAGACTCTCCTATTTGGAGAGTCTGTTTGGAGACCAAGGAGTTTGGAGTCTGTTTTGGGAGAGTTTGGAGAGTCTGTCTGGAGAGTGTTTGGTGGGCCGAAGAGCCCTCCGCAGGAGCTAGCCAAAAAGTCCGCCCAGAGGGCGGCTTTGCGGCTAGTAATTTATATACACCTAGAATTTTTTTTTTTTTTGGGGGGGGGGGTCAAAATTTCCTAGCTATATAATTTATATACACCTAGAATTTTTTTTTTTTTTTTTTTTCTTGTTAATACATATCCCCCATTATTCGGATCCTTGCATTACTCGGTCCACTCCTTGGCCCAATTAGTCCGAATATGAGAGGTTTTACTGTATATCATTGAAGATCCAAATATTCTAGGGACTAAAGTCTCACAAATCTAAAATTTCATGCCAGTCCCTACATTTATTCCTTCCCAAGTTTCATGCATTTAATACTTCAAAAGCTTCATAAATTATATGTATTTACCCTTCATATTTGTTTTCATTTCATCAAACCACTCTCTCCCTTACTCCCCATAGAGGTCTCATACCTAATGAATTCATCAACATAACTCTTACCTTTGCACATAAATATGTTGTAAACTTTTTCAAACCTTCTTCATGTTTCTTTAGTAAGGGAAACAGCTTAAAGAACCTATCCACACTAGCCATGTCCTCTCTCTTGACAGCTTCATCAAACTTGTGGGTAATCAACGAACTCAGCTCCTTCTCTGCTTGCCGCAATCGGTCAAACCAGGTCTCCACATTTTCAGCTGTTAAAATAAATACAAGAACAGGTTCACAATCTCTTATCCGAAAAACTTAGGACCAGACACTTTTCGGATTTCGGAATTTTTCGGATTTCAGAATGGAAGATTTTTAGCGTAAATTTTAACGCTTTTAATACTCTGAGGAAGTTCATCACAAGCTGAAAGAAAGAAATTGTCAACCAGTGGAGAGAGAGAGAGAGAGAGAGAGAGAGAGAGAGAGAGAGAGAGAGAGAGAGAGAGAGAGAGAGAGAGAGAGAGAGAGAGAGAGAGAGAGAGAGAGAGAGAGAGAGAGAGGAGAGAGAGAGAGAGGAGAGAGAGAGAGAGAGAGAATCATAAAGTGTGACCAGGTATTTTTTTTTTTTAATATATATATACTTTTGAGCCTATAGCGCCTGTAGGCTATTATTGCCTGACAGATAGTCTGGAAAAAATGTTCGGTTTTCGGAGCTTTTCAGTTTTCAGAATTTCGGATAAAAGATTGTGAACCTGTACTACATGAGCAGCCCACTCAGCATTCCCAGACTGCTTGTTTCTTAACCCCTTCACGCCCACATCTTTCCTTTGCTATATCAAAAATCGTCTGTTTTTAGCCATAAAGTTACGAAAAGTAGCTTAATATACCAAATTAGTTAGTCGACAAGGATACTAAACTGATCATATCTATAAAATATTGCTTATATTCACTCAAAATCGTCTAATGGTACCCAGATTACAATGGAAATTACGTTATGGGTCTCAAGGGGTTAGGATTCGTGAAAGAAATCTGTATCTCCTTCCTACCTTTGCTGGCGGAGTCTGTGGTGTGCAGCAGCAGTGTCTCGTCCATGGCCAGGAAGCGATGGATGTGAGCAGCGGCAGTCTCATAGTCTGTCAAAAGTTGGCAAAGAAGTCAATTTAGTATCAATTGGCTGAGAACAAATTTATGGACATTTACAAGAGAAGACATTTTCATATATATACAATACATACTTTAAAAAATAGTGCTAGAATATCTAATATGTTTTCTTTTACTGTTTAATCCCTTCACGCCCAGATCTTTCCTTTGCTATATAAAATTGTCTGTTGTTAGCCATACAATTACGAAAAAACACTGAATATACCAAATTAGTTAGTGGACAAGGATACTAAACAGGTCATATCTATAAAATATTGCTTATAGTAATTAAAATCGTCTAATGGTAGCCAGATTGCAATGGAAATTACGTTCTGGGTCTCAAGGGGTTAATACAGAGGTGGGAAAAAAATGGTATTAGTATTATGTGTTGTGGCTCAGGCAGCTACTGATAATATATGAAAGGTAGAATTGATACGTAGCTCTAAAATTACTAACGATCATTAAAAAAAAAAACTATGATAGTCATTTGTACATTCTTCAGACCTGATTGTAAAGTGAAAGAACAATTAGAAATGGGAGAGAAAGGAAGAGAGAGAAGAGAGAGAGAAGGGAGGAGAACGAGAAATCGAGATACGAGAGTCAAGGGCGAGATG
Organism: Chionoecetes opilio; assembly: GCA_016584305.1. Classification (NCBI taxonomy): domain Eukaryota; kingdom Metazoa; phylum Arthropoda; class Malacostraca; order Decapoda; family Majidae; genus Chionoecetes; species Chionoecetes opilio. The sequence goes on from JACEEZ010000273.1 coordinate 181,050, forward strand.
AGAAAATTAGGGAGAATTTCATAAACGAGATCCAAAATCCAATGTTTTAAAATTAAAACTTGAGCTAATTTCCAGTTAGTTTATAGTGATACAAGTTAATAACTAATTATCAAGGACTTTTCATGCTATAGATTTCCTAAGGATTGTGACGATAACTACTGAAACACACGTGCAGATGGCCAACTGCTTGCTCTTAGACTTATTAGCAACGTATTTCCTGCTCATATATTGTTTGGTTTGCATAAATATCAATTCTAGTGAATTAGCCATATATTGCATGTGATGGATCTCATTCATATATATGATAAAGATGAAATCACAAGGGACTCATCCACGTTTGGTCAGCGCTGCTTTGGCCCACAGCATGCAGCAGCATGATGAAGCCGTGAGGTGGATTCACACCACTAGCCAGGGATAGAGTCTTTGTATATTTTAGTAGGGGAGCGAGAACCCCTTGAGGAATCCTATGATCCCTGGATACATGGTGCTATCACGGCGTGGAGCTGCTGTACGTTCTTCAAGAAGGCAACAGGTAATGGCGATGACGGCTGGCTTTTACAAGAAGTTTTGAGTGGCGCTGGAAGCGCCAGCTCCTCCCTGTAGAATTGGGACAGGATTAAAGTCTTTATTTACTCGTTAATATACAATTTATTTGGTGATGTTATTACCTCATCTAAATCAATGACACCGTGTGTCACCTTAAATAGGTGTTTAAAGATTATATGAGATGCGGCAGTGATGACGGAGAATTCTGCGCAGCCCCACCGCCCCAAACAATTCACTATTTCAACCCACATACACCTTCTCACCAACCTAAACACGGCTCCTACTTTATATTACTATCTGGTACATAACTCCTTAAAGGCAGCATTCCAATAACGAGATTAGTTGATGACGGGGCAGGCGGAAGAGGCAGTCGGCAGCCATTTTGCTGGAAATTCTCGTGACTTGTATTGTCGAATTTTAAAACGTTTATCATTGGGTGACTGATGATGACTGATGATCATTTTGTTATGTTATTAATGTGCTTATGTTATTTTGGCTATTCTCTTTCAAATGTTTTTTCTACGAACAGTGTACATTAGGTATATCGACGCTGTGTTTGTTGGTTTGCATAGTTTTTACTTGAAAATGTGTTTTTTTTTTTTTTTTTTTTAATTGTTGGGTCCTGAACAACTATATTTTCCTTATTAGTGTCGTTTACAGATTGCTTTAAAAGGAACAATTACGACCCGTAAAAAAATATTAAAAGAGAAATAAACCCTTCACGCCCAGATCTTTCCTTTGCTATATAAAATCATCTGTTGTTAGCCATACAATTACGAAAAAACACTGAATATACCAAATTAGTTAGTGGACAAGGATACTAAACAGGTCATATCTATAAAATATTGCTTATATTCATTAAAATCGTCTAATGGTAGCCAGATTGCAATGGAAATTACGTTCTGGGTCTCAAGGGGTTAATACAGAGGTGGGAAAAAAAATGGTATTAGTATTTATGTGTTGGTGGCTCAGGCAGCTACTGATAAAATAATATGAAAAAAGTTGGTAGAATTTGAATACGTAGCTCTAAAATTTACTATCTATCACTTGATAATTATCCCATTAAAAAAAAAAACTATTGATAGTCATTTGTACATTTCTTCAGAACCTCTACCTAACTTGATTCTTGATGCTGCAATATGCCAGACATTGTAAGTTTTGTCATCATAAAAATTAACATGAAGGGCTTAGTATGCTTAGTATTGGGAAGGAAAGGGTTGAGGTGATAATGGTGAAATATGCTGCAGTTAGATGGCTGAGGAGAATGAAGAAAATAAAGAGAATGGTTGAATACAAAATACAAAAGTGGAATAGATACTGTGTGACGAGAGAGACTATCCATTTGAGCTTCCTTCACACAGGTGGTTATAATGAAAAATAACTATACGTACATAACTTTCAGAACACAGTCATTTCTTTTCCTTGATTATGTTATTCTGTATTATATCTGTATTACATAATTTTCTGTAGTCATTTCTTTCTCCTTAGTTATGTTATTCTGTATTATATCTGTATTATATAATTTTTTGTACATAGTAATTTCTTTTCCTTGATTATGTTCAATCAATCAATCATTGGGGGCATACGCCGGGGGGCGCGTCGCCTCGCCCACCCTACGACGCCACTCCCGGGGGTCACTACGCGCGAGTTCCCATGCAGGCTCCTTTCCCATACCAAGCAGCTCTCGACAAGAAACATCAACTTGCCCCAGCCACGAGCCTTGTGGGCGCCCCTTGGCCTCCTCCACGCCGGATTGTCTCTTACAGATACAACCCGATGGTCAGGATCGGTTTCAGGGTAGCGTGCCACATGCCCATATAGCCGAAGTTGGCGCTGACGGACTATGCAGGTAATAGGCCTCGATTCAGTCTCACGGTGCAATCGCTGATTTGACACGTAATCATCCCAGCGATACCCCATGATTCTGCGAAGACACTTATTACCAAAGGCATTGATTCGTCTCTTCAAGTCACTATTTAGTGTCCATGTCTCACAACCATAGAGTAAGACAGGGATCACAAGCGACTTGAAGATCCGGATCCTTGTCCTCCTGCACAGGTCCCGGACAAACGCCAAATACTCCCGCTGAGCGAGTCCACAACACCGTGGGCTATGCCAATCCGCCGTAAGACTTCTTGACGTGACCCGCCGTCATTATGGACTGCGCTACCAAGGTATGTAAAACTTTCCAAGATCTCAATGTCCTCGCCACACGCATGACAGACTGTACTGCTTCATCTAGTAAGTCTCCAAATACCTGGACCTTGGTCTTGAGCCAGGAGACCTCAAGTCCTAAAGGCTTTGCCCTCCTCGTGCAGGCGCCTCAAGAGCCATCACCAGGACCTCCAGCGACTCAGCAAAGATTACTGCATCATCGGCAAAAACAAGATCAGTGATCTTGGTGTTGCCGACGGATGCTCCACAATCACTTTGATCTACACCTTGTCCAATACCCAGTCCATACAAGCGTTGAAAAGTGATGGGGCAAGGACGCACCCTTGCCTCACTCCTGTATTCACGGGAAAAGAAGCTGGATACACCTGCCCCACACTTCACAGCACTCTCAGTCCCAGAATACAGACCAGTTATCAAACCAATAGTCCTTGCAGGAATCCCGCGAAGTCGCAGAAGATCCCAGAGTGACTCACGATGCACTGAGTCAAACGCCTTCTTGAGATCAACATAGGCTGCAAGCATCCCCTGTCGAAACTCACGTCGGCGTTCCACCAGACAAGAAGCGCTAGGATACGGTCCGTTGTTGACTTACCAGGCGTGAACCCAGACTGCTGTGGTCTCTGATGCTTCAAACCCGATGACTGCGAATTCGTGTCAGCAATAGATGGGCAAGCACCTTGCCTGGTACGCTGAGCAGTGTAATACCGCGGTAATTGTTGCAGTCCTGACGGTCCCCTTTCCCTTTCCAGATAGGGACGACCAACCCCCTTTTCCAGTCAGGAGGAATGGTACCTGATTGCCACACGGCAGTCAGGACAGCATGCAACCCGCGGATCATGGCCTCACCCCCAGCTTTGAGGAGCTCCGCACTGATATTACAAACACCAGCTGCCTTTCCACCCTTCAACTTTGCTACAGCCTCTCTGACTTCGTCAAGAGAGGGTGCGGTTTCGTCAATGGAGGATCAGCATCCACTGCCTGTAACCCAGTGGTGTGAAGCTGGTCAGTTGGAGGGTCCACCGTGAACAACTGCCCAAAGTACTCAGCCCAACGAGCCATCTGTCCATCCATGTCCGACACGAGGCGCCCATCTGCTGTTCAAATAGCACTCGCCCGAGAAGGAGACTTGGAACGGAGCTTCTTCAGGGCTCGGTAGGCGGGTCGGAGGTCATTAGCGTTCAAATGACCCTCGACATCCTCAGCGAGACTCCTGACATACCTCTCCTTGTCTCTCCTCAGGAGGGTTCTAGTCCGGCGTGACAGAGCCCTGTGCTGGTCCCGGTTCCCAGCCAGCCTGGCAGCGCGACTCTCCTCGATTTTCTCCAGCGTCTCCGTCGAGACAAAACCACGCCTTGACCTCGGCGCTCCCCAATACACTCCTTGGCAGCCTGTAGATTTCACGTTTGAAGGTATCCCACAGTTCTACAGGATCCCTGAGAGCACCGAGCACATCAAACCGATTTGAGACTGCCACCGCATACTCATGAGCACATGTCAAGTCCTTCAGTTTCTCAAGATGAAACACAGTATGGTTACCTCTTGAGATTCTTCTGGATTTGACATGAAGCTTAAGTGTAGCAACAACAAGTCTGTGATCTGTTCCAAAGAACTCAGCACTCCGGTAAACCCTGCAGTTCTGGAGGATCCTCCAACGAGTACTAACGAGGATGTGGTCGATCTCCTTAGCTACCCCTCCGGCATTACTATACCATGTCCAGCGGTGCAGCTCTGGTCTCTGATACCAAGAACCTGCAATTCTCAACCTTCTGGACCTTGCAAAGTTCAGAAGCAGAGAACTGTTGGTGTTTCTGGTACCGGAGCCATGGGGACCAACACACAACTCGTAGCCATCTCTCACAGTGCCAGTAGTAGCATTGAAGTCGCCCAAGACAATGAGTGTGTCCCGAGGAGGACACTGGTCTAATACAGAGTCGAGTTTGGCGTAGAAACATCTCCTTCTCTTCAGTTTACGCATCTCGGTAGGAGCGTGACACTGCAACAAGAGACATGAAACCCAGAGTGTGTTTTCATCCTCACCCGCATTATACGCTCATCAACCGGAGTAACCTCAACAACTGATGGCTGCAGTTTGCTGGAGATGCCTATAGCTACTCCCCGTACACGGTGACCATTGCTCATGCCGGACCAGTAGTAGGTGTAACCCCCACTGCTAGTCTCGCCACTGCCAGGCCTCCTCGTCTCAGAGAGTCCCACTATATCCACCCTCAGCCTACTGAGCTCGCCCGATAGGAGAGGTAGTCGATGATCGTCTGAGAGGCTCAGAACGTTCCACGAGCCCACACTAAGAACCCTCCGCAGGTTGATCCCAGGAGTGATTCGATGGGCAGGTGCCACCTCTGCACCGCCCCGGCCACCCCCATAAGAAAAAGTTGGGCTAGGGGGCCCTACCACTTGATTTAGAGTGCGGGATTCCCGAGGGCTTTGCCCCGCACTCGTCATAGGCAGACCCCTCCCCTGCGTCAGCATAGGAGGGGTTTGCATGGTCGGGCCCCCCGGCAAAACCGGGTCGGGGGCGCGTTTACCGCGCCCCCGGCCTCTACCTCTTATTATGTTTGTGGCTAGTTTAGTTTTTACAGGGAAGGGTTGCAACCCCCCCCCCCAACCAATCTATGTCAGGGATTGGCCTTACTGCTCACCGTGGCCAGGGACGCAGAACCCCCTGTAGGGATTAACCCCAGGCTGCCCACTATTTAACCCATAGCTGGGACTATTTAACCCATAGCTGGGGGTTGATTATGTTACCCTGTATTATATCTGTATTACATAATTTTCTGTACATAGTTATTTCTTTTTCCTTAGTTATGTTATTCTGTATTATATCTGTATTACATAACTTTCTGTACATAGTCATTTCTTTTCCTTAGTTATGTTATTCTGTATTATATCTGTATTACATAACTTTCTATACATAGCCGTTTCTTTCCCTCAATCATGTTATTCTGTATTCTATCTCCCTTACACATTCTTCTACTTTACCTTCTGAATTCACAAGTGGTTTCCTAATACTCACCATCCTAATAATGTTTATCATAGTCCTTCCTATCTTCTTTCTTTTCAACTAAGCCATATATATATTCCCTCTACAAGACATGTTACCATATCTTAATTCAAAGAGTTTTATGCTATGATTGCAGTTAGATTAGATATCTTGTACCTTCTCTATCTTACTCCCTTGTGAGCGTAATTCAAATGAAAGTTCCCAGTCACATATGCGAAAATATGAGTGTTGTTTCATTCACTCCATAATTACGTAGGTACTAACATAAAGCTCAGTCGGTCATAGTTAAAGAAATAGCACTGACATTAGACCGGCTGCAGCATTCATGAGAGGTATGAATGTGACATTTTAGGGCATTATGATTTAAAAAATACCTTAATTATCTCTGAAATTAAACAGAATCGTAAGCTTTTGATCCAATTATATCTATATAGGAGACGTACCTTCCTGTGCCAGCGCCGTGGCCACGCCGCCGCTGCAGCCCTCCAGGTCCAGCAAGTCTCCAACTCTAGCCTGGGTTTCCACCACTCGACTCTGTTGTTCATGAGAAAGAAACTCAATGGTAGGCAGGATCAGAGTATCCTTTCCTCTCAATCCTACCATGATAAATCTTTCAAAAATGTCAAAAATATCCAATTTTGAATATTTCTAGTTTTGCAATTTCTGAATATGGGATACCCTACCTGTATTTAACAATATTTCTGGATAAATCAATAAATTCTTCAGTGATGTCATGATGTACTAACCTTCGCCAAGTCCAGCTGACGTACTTTGGCTGAAACATTGTTGGCCAGCTGATGTGTAAAAGATATGGTGTTCTCCAGCTGTCTCGCATCAGCCTGAACCAGCTGCAGGGTGGGAACCAGGCGAGCCAGCTGGGACAGCCGAGCCTCAAGATGGTGACGGTTTCCAACACTCCATTCAAGTCGCTCAGCAACTGCAACCTATCAAAGTTCTGCAGTATAGTTTTAGGGCCAGTGACAATACATACATTGATCCCATCAGGGCATGCAAAGGATTTCATTTATCTTTTCTATTCATGATATAATCTACTTGTTATACACCTTGCAATAGTTTTATGATCTTGTTAAACTTTTTTATACTGATTTTGTGCATCTAACTGTTGATGTCTTCTGCATAAAAGCCACTTGCAGCATTCTGGTATAAGGAATCCTCTAATGACCTAATAATACCGTATAGTAACTTTCATTAACTAGCCCAGGACACACAGTAAAGTAAAACAATTATCAAAACGCATACACGTTAGGCTAGAAAGGAAGAAAGAAACACAAATAATGTTGTTCCCTGCCTCCATGCACCTCTCTACGCCAAGCTACATGGGTTAGACAATAATTTAAAAGAAGGGACCACTGCATAAAATATTTCCATTAATGATATCAAATTCCACTATCTGCTGGTACAGGTAAATGTCAACGTATGCACCCTCCTAATGCCATTTTCTATCCACTCATTCCAGTCCATCTATTGCTTTGAACATACTAATCAAATCTGTCCACTGTAACAACCTGTAACATTTGTCATGTAACAACCAATAGGTAACATTTAGGTGTCAGGTAATGGCACTTACTCTGATAGTTCAGTTTGGAATTACAATATGGTGCAGTTATATATCAGTTTGGTCTAATTGGTACCATCACCGACTGCGGTTTCGTCGGAAGGGCGACATCTATACCATGTGGGTTCGAGTCCTACCAAGATAAATTTACCGATATGGACTACCTAAAATCTACCGTTGTTTCAGCCAGAAACAGTTAAGTTAGGTTAAATCAGATTAGGTTAGGTTAGAGGTGGGGTTTGGTTTAGTAACAGATGATATCAAGAAAAGAAAAAAATTATCAATACTATGGCAGCGAGAAGCGGAGCAAGGTTTGTGGGGCGGGGCGGGCATCGCCCCGCACCTGTAAACAAAATTTTATTTCCGACAAAAACGAGTGCCAGATTCATTCAATACACATCAAAACTATTCAGGAAAACTAAGGGTAAAATTCTAGAGTCCTTTCTCACCCTTATTAGTTTTATTTTTTCTCCAGATCTTCACAGATCCCTTCAGATACCTCTAAAACGTAATTATAATGTGGGGGAGAGATGCCCCCTTCAACCCCCTTTCCCTTCCCCCTAAATGATCCCACTTCCCTTGACCCCCCAAAATTATATTACTTTCCTAACCTCTATGGTAAATATTACCTAACCCCACTAATAACCTCCTAGCGAGACCCCCCAATAAATAATTACTGACCTAACCCCAATATAACCTAACCTGGTAAAATTCTACTTTTTTCCCGCATTTAGGTCTCGTTACCTAGGAGGTTACGGTAATAATGGAGGAGAGTTTCACGTTCGTTTTCAGAGACACCAACTACTTTTTCTTGGCCTACAATAGGTGCTTGTTCTAATGGTGCTAGTTTTATTTTGCGCAAACCAAAAAAAAATGAAACCTAACCTAACCTTATGTTTTAATGAAACCTAACCTAACCTTACAGGTTTTAAAGAAACCTAACCTAACCTTAACCACAAAATATACATTTTTTTTTTTTTTTTTTTGGTTTGCGCAAAATAAAACTAGCACCATTAGAACAAGCACCTATTGTAGGCCAAGAAAAAGTAGTTGGTGTCTCTGAAAACGAACGTGAAACTCTTCTCCATTATTACCAAAGTCTGGAGGAAAAAACCCCAATCTAATAAGGGCGGGTAAGGACTCTATAATTTTACCAAACTAAGTTTTGGCCTCAGAATCGGTGAAAGCCCACTACCGAAATTTTACCGTTTCTTCCTCAGCATAGCGGGATGCTGAGAAACCAAATGATACAATAATAGCCGAGGATAAATTATCTTCGGCTTATAAGACTGACGTGGCAAGCACGACCCACCTTGCTGTGCCTTCAAGTCCAACTCACCTCCTCTTGACACAGCTTGTCGTAGGCAATTTTGATGTCACTCAGGGACGTCAGCCTCTTTGGGTCGACGTGTTGCTCCTCATCACCCATTTCGCCAAGTTTTGTTGTAGTTTGACACAAGACTGACAACAACACAAGATCTTGATCTTAATATTACAGACAGGGGAATTCTCATGGAGGCTATATAGGAGGAGGCGGCATGCCGCCTCCTCCTGACGCCTCCTCCTATATAACCTCCATGACAGCAACACCCCAAACATGGTAACAAAGCTTATTATGGTTCATGCCGCTATCTACATTCGCTGTCTTTCACGAATTATTTTTCGGAATAATAGACACTTCCTCCCATAAATATAATCACATGGTAGCGAAAGTCCTGCCTAAACCACGAATAATGTAACATTTGTTAAATGCTTCGAGAATCCTCTGTCAACCTCATGGACAAGTAAAGGAGTCCGATGCCCTGACATACATTCAGTGGCGTTGTTAAAAGGAATCCAATCCCATATAAATCCCCGGGGAGTGACTGATCCTCCTGGAGCCACATTGTTTACATGAGTCAGACAGCGGCAAGCAGCGGCGCGGAGTGAAGTGTAGCAGCGAGGTAACACAGAAATTCCAGCACAATGACGGCCGACTCAGTACTCAGCATCCAGGGCAAGAGGTCTTCAGGGTCGTCTGTACGCCAGGAGAATGGTGAGGAGGCTATAAGGGCTGGTACGAGGGGGATACACGTGATAATGAACTGGGTGTAAGCAGGTGTGGGTCGCGTGTTGGCGGTGGAGTGACCTATTATAGTCATCTGCTCCCTTCTCTGTATTTCTTGTTTTCCTGTTTCTTAAACCTATAGCAATGATTGATATCACCTTTTCCACATCCATAATGCATGGTTTACGATTATTGTCTATATTTACTACATTGTTACTACTCCTACATCAACTCCGTGGTGTAGGGGAAGCACGCTCGATTCCCAACCGAGAAGTCCCGTGTTCGATCCCCGGGCGGAGCGGAAACAGTTGGGTTGTCTCCTTAAAACCCGAGCCCCTGTCCACCCAGCAGTGATTGGGTACCGGGTGTTAGCCGGGGGTTTGTAACCCGCCTCCGGTTTAGCTCCCCACTCCGGTTGGAATCCGGTTTAGCTCCCCACCTGGAAAGAAGAAGAAGAAGGCCAATAATAAGGCACTATAAGCACTAGCAGACAGCTCTCTAGGGGTAATTTGTGAGAGAGCTGTCTGGTTACAGTGGAGGTCCATCTCAGCTGCGTCGATACGACGAAATTATTCAAACATCAAACATCAACATGTTAATTCTGAAGAAGTAGTCGGTCTTCCACGAGTCTGTAAATTTACGGGTAAATTTTTACTATAAGACCAAACTTCCCTACACAATTGGGAGCATGGTTTTTGTTTACCTTATTGTATTCTTAAGAGACATTTTCTCCGAGCTTTCCGTCGCAAATCAATAGTTTCGGAAATATAGAACAATTTAGGTGGGAGGAGGAATACGTCTCCTTGTTTACAAAATGCCTCCTTCCTCTTCTTGTGACCTGCATCGCTTTTGTTTCAGAGTAAGTTTTCCGTGCGTACCCGTGGCTACCTTACCTACCTTACCTTACCTAAACTGAACCTAACCTTACCTTACCTAAACTGAACCTAACCTTACCTTACCTTACCATACCTTATCTTATCTTATCTTATCTTATCTTATCTTACCTTACCTTTAACCTCCTACCTCGGTCCAATAATAAAAAAGTTTAATAAAATACCAAACCCCGAGATTAATCGCCTACCCACGGGTGCGCACGGAAAACTTACTCCGAAACAAAAGCGATGCAGGTCACAAGAAGAGGAAGAAGGAGGCATTTTGTAAACAAATGGAGACGTATTCCTTCTCCCACCTAAAATGATCTATATCTCCGAAACTATTGATTTGCGACGGAAAGCTCAAAGAGAAAATGTCTCTTAAGAATACAATAAGGTAAACAAAAACCATGCTCCCAATTGTGTAGGGAAGTTTGGTCCTATCGTAAAATAATACCAATTTACGGTCATCCCGCGATTTCGAGGCTGAAATGTAGTTTTCCTGAATAGTTTTGATGTGCTTTGAATGAATATGGCATTCAATTTTGCCTGAAGTAATTTTTTGGGGGTAAAATTCTAGAGTCCTTTCCCGCCCTTATTAGTGGTTTTATTTTCTCCAGACCTTAACAGATCCCTTCAGATACCTCTAAAAAGCAATTATAGAATGGGGGAGAGATGCCCCCTTCAACAACCCCACCCCCCTATATTACCCCCGCCCTGGACCCCCTAAAATAATATTAGGGCTACTAACCTAACCTTACCAATAACCTCCTAGCGAGACCTAAGGGCGAGAAAGAACTAGAATTTTACCAGGTTAGGTTAAAGTTATATTGAGGTTTGGTTAGTAATTATATTTCTTTATCTTTCCCCCACTATATGATTACGTTTTAGAGGTATCTGAAGGGATCTGTGAAGGTCTGGAGGAAAAAAGCTCACTAATTAGGGCGGGAAAGGACTCTAGAAGTTTACCCCCACACAGTCGCAATGAAATATGGGGTTTCAAAGGTCTCAACAAATTCTCAAGTCCAGTCATATCTAATTTGTTACCGCCATCTAGATCGCCACTTTGTGTAACCACCACCACCACCACCACACCTTCCCATTATCACCTGCCATCTGTCTATGAGGCTATTGTTTTTTTCAGTGTAATAGAATTGTGACCACCAGGTGTTATGTTGGAAATAAGGAAAAGCCTTATGCCCTATGCCCTATAACTTTGCCCTGTGACTCAAGACACTTAATATCTTGTTTGTTTTTTCACAGTTATTGCCGCCAGCTCAGTCGCTAACATTGTCAAGACCTCTTTGGGACCTGTCGGACTTGACAAGATGATAGTTGATGATGTTGGTGTAAGTATAGCATGTATCAATTGTATCATCCTTCTATGGGGATAGGGTAGCAGAGTTAGGGGAGGCGGTAGCAGAGTGGTTAGTGTCTCCGAGTGGCATTCTCGGTGACCCGAGTTCGATCCCCGACGAAAGCCAAAATCTTTCTGCACCGTCGATGGCCTAAGAACACCCACATGCCCTGCCCATTAACTCTACCTTTGATTGCGAGTGCATCGGAGGACACCGGGGGGCAGCATGAGCCTCTAATCAAAGGCGTCACTATAAAATCCTGCCTGTGCAGCCACGGGTGAGGGCCAACCATCACAGCCCTCAAGTGTACCTCCAGTGCCTACCATCCGAGTCCTGGATCACTGCCTACAGGCGCTATAGGCACAGATGGAAAAAAAGAAAAAAAGTAGTACTGTAGGGTTATCTAGGTATATCTAATGGTTTATTTTCCTCAACGGTCAGATTTTTTATTCAGGGATTAAGATAGTGGAAAGATAATTGAATGGATACTGGGAGATAAATATATGTGCCTCTTCAGTGAGTAATAATGCCTGTTTTATACTTCATTACTACTGATTAATTTCGCTTAGGAAGAGTGGCATGAGCGTTTCTGAAATGAACCTGCCACCAGATTTCACCAGTGCCCCAAAGCCTTTCTATTCTGGGTTTATTCTCCTTGGCAGTGTTCTCACCAATTATTATTTGCAAGATCCAAATTTGTGTGTATGAGAAAAGGTTGGTAAAGCAATTGTTACACCTTGCATTACACTAGGGATTAAACTGAATGAAGTCTTTAATGTGCAGGATGTGACAGTGACCAATGACGGCGCCACCATCCTGAAGCTGCTTGAGGTGGAGCACCCAGCCGGCCGCGTGCTGGTGGAGCTGGCACAGCTGCAGGATGAGGAGGTAAGGCCAAAGATGCATGTGAAAGTAGTATTTGATTGAACAGTGTATATAATTATAATAACCTGTATATTTGTGTGGTAGTAAGGGACTGAAAATATACATTGAGAGGAGGATAACAATTAGTGATTTTAATCCTAATGCTTAATCCTCGTGCTCCAATAAGTTTCATAATTTTTTTTTCCCAATACCTAGATTCCCATGGGAAGCATTTGCCATGCCGTAAGGGCAAGAAATATACATGAAAGATGGGGATGAATTCTGAAATTAAACAATAAAAGTATAGCACGAAATGTGTCAAGAATGACTTGAAATGAAAACTGAAAAAGTAATTGGTTCAATAAAAGGTGTTAAAAGGCTAATAGAAAGAGATCTCGTATTGGCAAGGTGGAATTGGAGAATTTGCAGGGTGAATACAGAACATGAAATTACCATTTAAGAATTTACAGAGAGAAAGAAAGGAACTTTAAGAAAAGTATAATAGAGAAATTCGAAAATGAGCCCAAGCTTTTCTACAGATTCGTCAATATAAAATGAAACATAAATAGGGATTAGCAAATTGAAGATTGGAGAGAGCTGTATATGGAAACAAAAAAACAAGCAGAAATAATAAACAATTAACAACAACAAAATAATGGTGGTCTTATGGAACAAGAGGAAGTCTGAAGGGAAAGGGTATTGACAGCCATAGAAGGGAATGGTCAGGAAGTAAAGGCCTGTCTACACTATCAGTGGCCACCTATGGTGCTCGAGCACGCAACTCAGCAGTTTTGAGGGATGGTGGTGAAGGATGGCAGAGACCACCAACCAGCAGTTTGCTCGTTCACACTGTACCGAGTCCCCTACGTTCTCCCCTATCCAGTGTGCGGGTAGCTGCTGCCCGTGTTGGTTGAGCGATAGTTACTGGCGTGCAGTTGTGCCAGATAACATAGGCCATTATCAACCCTGTAAAATAATAGGGTACATCGTACATACGTATACCAGGTACATCCCTGGGATTTGCAGACTGTATGCTCCATAACTATCAAAGTTCTACTAATTTCACATTGTATAACCCATACACCGGAACGTCTGGCATGGAGATTAACTGTCTAGTTCAACGCAGACGTTTCTGTGCATCTGGTAACACTGCTGGGGATGTAGCACACGTGGCCACGCCCGAATATATAGCTCGGTCATGAACTGCCTCGGTCAGGGATGGTGCTTCAGTTGTTTGCGTCTACACTATCATTTTCCGGGTACTCGCCGTTACCGTGCTCCAAAACCACAGGTGCCCACTGATAGGGTAGACGGGCCTTAAGACAATTTCAGTAAAACCCCAGCTATCTACACCTCAAGCAACCGGAATTTGTTTTAAGAAAGGAGTATTACTGAGCATAGGTCACTTCCTGTAAGACAAAACTAGGTCACTACACAGCCACGAGATGGGATTGCAGTGGTGCAGACATCCAGCCTTTTTACTCTCTTCATCAAAGTGTGCATAGCATTATGAAATGAGGCATCAGAGACACAAATAGATTGCTTCAATATACTCCACATTGCTGAAATAATTTCTGATGGCCCCTTAATGCCCTTAGGTTGGTGATGGCACTACCAGTGTTGTGATAATTGCCGCGGAGCTCCTCAAAGTAGCCGATGAACTTGTTAAGCAGAGAATCCATCCCACCTCCATCATTGCTGGATACAAATTGGCTTGCAAGTGAGTGTGTGGTATCAGAACCATTTTCCTTTAATTTGATGTTTTCATAATTTGTATTGGAAACTGATTATCTTGTTGTCACAGCTTATTGGTGTAAACATGTTGTGGCTGGGAATGCAGCTCCATGGTTTCTTTTCCAAAGCATGATGACAGCTTGAATTGGTAATTGGCTCCTTTCCTACTCAGGGCTAAGTTAAACTACACATCTATGTCACCTTGGTCGCATACACTTCCTCCATTCCTTCTTTTATATGTATGCCATTTGTTTGTTTTTCCTTGATCATTAATGTCTGCTGGCACCCATTAAGTAAGATTTGTTTAAGTGTTAATGTTATCTTTCTTGTTATGCGACTCGTTTGGCATTTGTATGCTTGTGTGGTACTTATCACTTATGCCACCCTCTAATGCCCCTCCTTGATTTCATGCAGGGAGGCTTGTCGCTACATTCAGAACAACCTGACCATGAACACAGATGACTTGGGCCGAGAGTGTATTGTTGCTGCTGCCAAGACTTCCATGTCATCCAAGGTATGAAAGGGAACATTCTCTGGGTAGTTCTAGGCTCTGCTTGAATAATGCAGGCTTAACAAAGCGATTATGTGACTGAAAACTTTTGTGTAAATTCAGAATTATTTCATTGCTTTTTTTATTCTGGTATATTAAAATGTTTATTCTTTGCCCTGTATCTTATGAACATGAAGAATACAGTCCATTTGCACTAATGCACAATCATAGCCTGGGCCTGGCTATGATTGTGCATTAGTTATCAGAGGCTAGAAAAAAATCATGATATATCATGAGATAGAAAAAAAGACAATATCAGATTGGCACAAACATCTAGATGGAAGTAATGTAAGCCCTGATCAGATCACCACATCCTATCATATCTGAACTTGGCTTTTCCTTACAAGACTAGAACCAAAATTTTACATGAAATCTAATATTTAGGAGACACCCTGTGAGTGAGAGGATACAAGGCGTAAGGAGACTGGAAGATGTGAAAATGAGCTGCATGGAGGTGGCAATGGAGATCCTTCTGCCATGGCCACCCCTTAAAGTATCAGAACGAGCAAGTGTAGGCTTTCTCTTGTGACTTGAAAGTAATGAAGAGTTAACCCCAAAAATGACTGCTGATATTTGTATTGTTCCTCAGATCATCGCCATCGACAGTGAATACTTTTCCAACATGGTAGTGGATGCGGCCATGGCAGTGCGCACTGCTGATGGCAAGGGAGGTCATAAGTACCCCATTAAAGCTGTCAACATCCTCAAGGCACATGGCCGCTCTGCCACAGAGTCTGTACTTATTAAGGGCTACGCCCTCAACGTTACTGTAGCATCACATGGTAAGGCTTTTTTTAATTTGTTAATTTAGTTAAATTTTTTTGATTTGTTAATTAAAATTTTAGTTGCTATTTTGTTTATCCATATATTAATTGTGGAAATATAACCAAATTTCCTCTGCTCTGCTTTTTGTAGCAATGACCAAGAAGATCACAAATGCCAAGATAGCTTGCCTTGATTTTTCATTGAACAAGGAGAAGATGAAGTTGGGGATCCAAGTCCTGGTGAATGATCCCAGCAAACTGGAGGCCATCCGACAGCGTGAAGCAGACATCACCAAGGTAACGTGTCTGCCACGCTGCATGCAGGGTTTTAGACAGAGATGACAAGAGTAGATTAGGAGACAATGCAGGATCTACTTCAGGTTTATGGAGTAGCTGGAAGGCTTTTGGACGGCGTGAAGCATTGTGAAGCTACAGAGATACTGGCGCTCGTGTCAAAATTAGAGACCGAGGTGAATGTTTCAGAATGCAGAGTGTGAGGCAAGGATGTATAATGTCACTATGGCTCTAGTTATGAATGGAGTAGTGAGAAAAATGAGAGCGAGGGTAAAGGGTTAGCCATGTTTGAGTGGATGATGAGCACGGAGGAAGTTGGATATTGTATTGCATGCAGACAACACTACTACTAGCAGAGTGCAAAAGGTTGACAAAAACTAGCAAACACATTTAGCACTATTAGAGAAGATAAGATAGTTAATCTTGGTATTCAAGAAAATAAGGATAGTACTTGATCTTGTAGGTCACATAGTTAGTTAATCTTGGTATTCAAGAAAATAAGGATAGTACTTGATCTTGTAGGTCAGCATAGGATAAGAATTGAAAACCAGAATAATTAAAATTAGGTTTGAATATGAAATAGTCAGACAGTGAAAGAGTTAATGAGTAAATATCTGAGCTTTATCCTGTTTTTTATCCTGTTATCTGAGCTTTATCCTGTTTTTTATCCTGTTATCTGAGCTTTATCCTGTTTTTTATCCTGTTATCTGAGCTTTATCCTGTTATCTGAGTTTTATCCTGTTTTTTATCCTGTTATCTGAGTTTTATCCTGTTTTTTATCCTGTTATCTGAGTTTTATCCTGTTATCTGAGTTTTATCCTGTTTTTTATCCTGTTATCTGAGCTTTATCCTGTTTTTTATCCTGTTATCTGAGCTTTATCCTGTTTTTTATCCTGTTATCTGAGCTTTATCCTGTTATCTGAGTTTTATCCTGTTATCATTTTACATAATCATATCTGTATTACAGGAGCGTATTGAAAAAATCCTCAAGGCTGGTGCCAATGTGGTGTTGACAACTGGAGGCATTGATGATCTGTGCTTGAAGTATTTTGTTGAGGCCGGAGCAATGGCTGTCCGTCGCTGTAAGAAGGCAGACCTTAAGGTGAGATTAGAAGTTATCTTGGTTATTCTATTTTCTTCCTCATCCTACCTTTCTATTGCTACCTACTACCTACTTAGATACTACTCTATCTACGACCTACCATTTAGCAGGTACATTTTGAACACCGAATCTCCACAGTATTACATCAGTATGCTTATTTTCTTCCTCATTCTACCATTTAGCAGGTACATTTTGAACACCGAATCTCCACAGTATTATATCAGTATACTATCCATCTCTCCTATACTCCTACACCGCCAATTTTGAAGGATTAGACCATCATGGATCCGTGTCTCATGCACAGACCCGTGTATCTCACGTAGAGGAGGCATTTTCGTATTTATCATTATTTTATTGTATTCTATTCTATTCACCTTATTGTATTGTATTCTATTCTATTCACCTTATTGTATTGTATTCTATTCTATTCACCTTATTGTATTGTATTCTATTCTATTCACCTTATTGTATTGTATTCTATTCTATTCACCTTATTGTATTGTATTCTATTCTATTCACCTTATTGTATTGTATTCTATTCTATTTACCTTATTGTATTGTATTCTATTCTATTCACCTTATTGTATTGTATTCTATTCTATTCACCTTATTGTATTGTATTCTATTCTATTCACCTTATTGTATTGTATTCTATTCTATTCACCTTATTGTATTGTATTCTATTCTATTCACCTTATTGTATTGTATTCTATTCTATTCACCTTATTGTATTGTATTCTATTCTATTCTATTCACCTTATTGTATTGTATTCTATTCTATTCTATTCACCTTATTGTATTGTATTCTATTCTATTCACCTTATTGTATTGTATTCTATTCTATTCTATTCACCTTATTGTATTGTATTCTATTCTATTCACCTTATTGTATTGTATTCTATTCTAGTCACCTTATTGTATTGTATTCTATTCTAGTCACCTTATTGTATTGTATTCTATTCTATTCACCTTATTGTATTGTATTCTATTCTAGTCACCTTATTGTATTGTATTGTATTCTATTCTATTCACCTTATTGTATTGTATTCTATTCTATTCACCTTATTGTATTGTATTCTATTCTATTCACCTTATTGTATTGTATTCTATTCTAGTCACCTTATTGTATTGTATTCTATTCTATTCTATTCACCTTATTGTATTGTATTCTATTCTATTCTATTCACCTTATTGTATTGTATTCTATTCTAGTCACCTTATTGTATTGTATTCTATTCTATTCTATTCACCTTATTGTATTGTATTCTATTCTATTCTATTCACCTTATTGTATTGTATTCTATTCTATTCTATTCACCTTATTGTATTGTATTCTATTCTAGTCACCTTATTGTATTGTATTCTATTCTATTCTATTCACCTTATTGTATTGTATTCTATTCTATTCACCTTATTGTATTGTATTCTATTCTAGTCACCTTATTGTATTGTATTCTATTCTATTCACCTTATTGTATTGTATTCTATTCTAGTCACCTTATTGTATTGTATTTCGTATCGTTATTGTCATAGCGTCTTTCAAAAAATTGTCTGGTGTCTGCTTCTTACAAGGAACTACTGAGCTGGAAAAACTCATGGGAACTGATTGATGGGATGCGTTAACTGGTACTCAATGTGTTTTAAAATCTTCATCTGCTCCCACTTTATTAGATATACTTTTACACTTCTTTCCCTCTCACTGCTTTTTCTATCCCCCCTCTCTCTTTCTCAGCATGTATAATAAAGTAGGTACAGTTGGGGTAGGGAATGTTCAAACACGTGGAGATTTTCATGGTTATAATTATTATTTCCTTTATTTTCATTAGCATCATTATTATCTTTATTTTATTAATGTTTTTTTCGTTGGAGCCTGTAGCGCCTGTAGGCTATTATTATCTTCCTTTCTTGGATTTTCTTTTCCTTTCCTTGAGGGCTCAGGTGGTTGGCCTGTAGTCTGTACATTCTGGAAGGCTGTGATGGTTGGCCCTCGCCCGTGGTGTTTTACTGTTTTTCTCATTCATGCCAGTGGCACATTATAGAACATCATTATATTACAGTTCAGATAAAACATCAATTAAAGGATAAGATATGTTACACAAGTTGATGAAAATATATTTTTCTGGGACAAATGTTACTAGTATTTTGCCTCCCACAGAGAGTAGCCAAGGCAACTGGCGCCACCTTCATGACCACACTGTGCAACCTTGAGGCAGAAGAGTCCTTTGAAGTTAGCTACCTTGGCGAGGCAGCCGAGGTGTGTCAGGAACGTGTGTGTGATGATGAACTCCTCCTCATCAAAGGGTGAGTCAAGGTGTTAGAGGGACAATGGAGGAGGGGAAGCAGCAGTATATCAGGGTAGAGTACCATTACACACCATATGTTTTGCTTCTCATTCTTAAATTCACAACAGCAATCACAGTGTTGTGCCACCTAAAGATAAGGATGAAAAACATTACTTTGTGAATTTATTTATTTATATATATATATATATATATTATTATTATGTTTTGTTTTTTTACACATTCGTGTAACATCGTGTGTTGCTGTAGCATTTGCATTATCTTATTATTTCTTATTTCTACATTTGTTTGAAATTTCTTTATTATTCAAGTCATTGTTTTCAAGTAAAGGTTGTTGCAAAGCAACTGATGTTCTGACATTCAGATACTAGTTATTAGTTCCTGCTCTGTATAAGTCTATAAGATAATGAACTATGATTATGATTAGGAAGTATTTCCCTTCATCTCGACCTTCCCTCACACATGATTTACTTTCCCTGGAGAGACTTTTCACAGCTCATAATAACTTACCATCTACTCCATACATTTTTAATATACAAGCACTAGTATTATACACCTTTATCATCATCAATTTATGCACTATTCTCTCTTCCTCAGGACCGGTGCAAGAACAGCCAGCTCTATTATCCTCCGCGGCCCAAATGACTTTTACTGCGATGAGATGGAGCGCTCCGTACACGATGCCTTGTGTGTGGTGAAGCGGGTCCTGGAGAGCAGTGCCATTGTTTGTGGCGGAGGATCTGTGGAAGCGGCTCTGTCTGTCTATCTGGAGAGTTTTGCCACAAGTCTGGTGAGTAAACTGCACTCTTCATTCATTCATTGTAAATTATCTCAAGATTTATACATGAAAAATTAAACTGATGGCTGGTTAGCATTATTGAATATTGATATCGATATGATTGAGTGCATACTTGTGATAATTATAGTTGGAAGTAGTAATGTCTGAAGCTTATGGGAACCATTATTTCCAGCAATGATGTTTGTGATGTGTATGAGCCATGAATATTTTGATGAAAATTACCATTAAGAAATCTGGTGTATCAGAGTGTTTACAATTTGTAAGGTGTTTGTGCATGCTACCATTGCAAGGAAAAACCCATGAAAGTCTTGTATAATCTAAAATGTGATTTATTTGTAACAGAGCTCTCGGGAACAACTGGCCATTGGAGCATTTGCCCAGTCGTTGTTGGTCATTCCCAACACACTCTCCGTCAATGCAGCAAAGGATGCAACTGATCTTGTCCCCAAGCTGCGAGCCTACCACCACTCATCCCAGGTCAAGACTGAGCACTCCCAGTTGAAGTATTATGGTCTGGATCTGATGGAAGGTGAGCCTCACTTGCATTATTGTGTGTTGCTGTCAAATCTCTCAATCAAAAGTCCTTTAAAAATGGTCTCCGAACAGATGAATAATTCAAGTTACAATTAAAGATTCAAATGAACATGATTAACAATGGTTTCTCTGGCTTTTGAGTGAATATATTTAGCTAAAATTGAAAATTTTACCTTATATAGGGCATTATTTGAAATTTATGCCTTTTTTAAGGTAGAGTAGGTATTGCATAGGTGGGGTGTGGTAACCCCACTGTTCATTTCACTGGTCTAGAGTATTATTTTAAGGTGCATGAGTTGCTAATAACATAGCCAGTCCTGAGACACAGGGTAGAGTCTGTATCTCCATATTCCTTGCATGTTATAGGATGTAACTAAAAGGTAAGAGGAAGGAGAGTTCAAATTCTTCCCCATGAAAGCAGAAAGGAATTAAATTGGAGCATAACTATTGTCATGAAAGATGAGGAAAGATGAAGATGAGAGATGTTCAAGGTGAAGGTCCATGGATAGTGCTGGTTGGGTGCATAGTTTACCGATAGAAATCAGGTAACAGTATGTGACAACAGAGGGAATAACGTATATACACTATACAGTGCAAGGAAATGAGCGGGTGTGTGTGAGGGAAAGACTGCCTTACCACAAGCTGGGAGGCTCGGGGTTGACACCGTCCAGGTACGAATCCTCACTGCTCGAGGCCTCGTTGAGTGGCGGCAGCAACAAGCCACCACTCCTTACATCTTCCCCCTGGGGAAGGTAGACTAGAGGACGAGGTGATCAGCGGCGTTCCTGCGTGCCCCTGTAGTGTATGGGTTGCGTAGGCAAGGTATATTGCACCCTGCGGCATTCATCCTACGAGGGCGTGGTCTGGCCCATGTCTGACGGTAACTTGTTCCTGGCACGGACTTAGGAAGCGACGATTCTGCCAGTATATCCTGCCGCTCAGGAGCTTGACGTGGTAGTCACAACGCTTCCCGATGCCGACCACAGTCCCTGTTCTGTCCCAGCACTTAGAAGTGTGGTCCTGTATAAACATGGGTGGTAGAGGATGTGCGAGTGGTAATAATACCATTCAGTCTCCTCCTTCCCCAAAGACTGCTTGGCACCACATTCATTGTCAGCTGCCTGCCACTCAGGAGCAAAGGCATGACGATGGGCTGGGACTGCTGTTCGGAGGGGGCAACCATATAACACCAGGGCTGGGTAGCAGTCCTCCAGGCGAAGGGTTGTTACGCAGCTCCATTAGGCCCCGATCGAAAGCCTCATCGTCATTGCCATCAGCTGCACAGACTTTAGCAATGAGGTGATAGCGATCACGGCCTCATATGAAGCCTGGTCATAGTCTCAAACAAGTACGTCATCAACGACCTTGATACAGTTGTTGATGCCTTCGAGAGCAACATCTGTTTGCATGCAGAATTTATCGCCTGTAGATACGAAAGACAGGGCTCGGTTATGCAGGACCAGAACCCTCCTGGGAGAGACAAGGAGAGGTATGTCAGGAGTCTCGCTGAGGATGTCAAGGGCCATTTGAACGCTAATGACCTCCGACCCGCCTACCGAGCCCTGAAGAAGCTCCGCTCCATGTCTCCATCTCGGGTGAGTGCTGTCTGAGCAGCAGATGGACGTCTTGTATCAGACATGGATGGGCAGATTGCTCATTGGGCTGAGTATTTTGGGCAGTTGTTCACGGTGGACCCTGCAATTGGGCAGCTTCACACCATTGGATTACGGGTAGTGGATGCCGATTCTCCCATTGACAAAACCGCACCCTCTCTTGACAAAGTCAGAGAGGCTGTTGCAAAATTGAGAGGTGGAAAGGCAGCTGGTGTTTGTAATATCAGTGCGTAGCTCCTCAAAGCTGGGGGGTGAGGCCATGATCCGCGGGTTGCATGCTGTCCTGACTGCCGTGTGGCAATCAGGTACCATTCCTCCTGACTGGAAAATGGGGCTGGTCGTCCCTATCTGGAAAGGGAAAGGGGACCGTCAGGACTGCAATAATTACCGTGGTATTACACTGCTCAGCGTGCCAGGCAAGGTGCTTGCCCATCTATTGCTGACACGGATCCGCAGTCATCTGCTGAAGCATCAGAGACCTCAGCAGTCTGGGTTCATGCCTGGTAAGTCAACAACGGACTGTATCCTAGCGCTTCGTGTCCTGATGGATCGCCAACGTGAGTTTTGACAAAGGATGCTTGCAGCCTATGTTGATCTCAAGAAGGCGTTTGACTCAATGCATCGTGAGTCACTCTGCGATCTTCTGCGACTTCACGGGATTCCTGCAAGGACTATTGGTTTGATGACTGGTCTGTATTCTAGGACTGAGAGTGCTGTGAAGTGTGGGAGACATGTATCCAGCTTTTTTCCTGTGAATACAGGAGTGAGGCAAGGGTGAATCCTTGCCCCATCACTTTTAAACATTTGTATAGACAGGGTTTAGGGCAAAGTTGTGGAGCATCCCTCGGCAACACCAAGATCACTGATCTTGTTTTTGCCGATGATGCAGTAATCTTTGCCGAGTCGCTGGAGGTCCTGGTGATGGCTCTCGAGGTGCTGTACGAGGAGGCAAAGCCTTTGGGACTTGGTCTCCTGGCTCAAGACCCAGGTGTAAAGGTTTAGATTTTTTTCTGGGGGTTTTAAGTACTTAGACTTCACTTACCGCTCAATAATTAAATCACCTTCGGGTTGTTTGTTTGAAACTCACTATGAAGCTATCAGTCCAGGACTACATACAGGGTAAACAATAAACACTTGGTAAACACCTTATCTAGTTTATTTACAAGATCTACACATAACAAAAATAGCACCCCCCAACACAAGCTTCATCCACTCAATCACGCCCTAAATATCTTCCCTACATACGCCTACGATAACCTACTGTCTGGTATCTGGCTGGGGAATAGATATAAGGGGTTATGGATTATCTCACGCTTTTACCGAGGAACCTGTGGCCTTGTCCTCGTCGCGGTGTACACACGTGGTCGCCAGTCTCCACGCACTCCTCTTCCCAACTCACGTCTGCCCCAACCAAACCCTCCTTCTCCTCGCGGTATGACTCGCCCTCCCTCTGCGTACGACATAAAGGACAAGCTCCAGACAAGCGAGGAACTGGAAGGAGGTGGCGAGAGGTCCAGAAGACGTCCTCGGCTGGGGGAGGTGTAGTCGTGGCCGTGACCTGCAATAGAATGAGCGACCCAGGTCGACCTGGATCCTCCAAGATGGCGGCTGGTGGCGCGTTGCCACTTCGGCTCATCTAAACATATTTTCTATACCCTGTTTCTTATTATGCATGCCTGAATTCCTATCAGCCACCACATGCAATTTACTTCGGGTGTCTCTGCTAGCGCACCCTGCTACTCGTGGGGAGGCAACTATGAGCCTAAAACCCCTCCCACAGACTGGAATCCTTTCCCGCCACCAGAAAAACATTAACTGGCATCCGCCAGCGGAGACAACAGCCTGGCGCCAAGCGCAAATATGGGGACTGAATGCATATAAAATGTCTAGCCATTACACCAGGTGTTTGTAGGCTTACTAGATGAAACAGTACAGTCTGTTCATGTGTGCGGCAAGGACATTGAGATCTTGGAAAGCTTTACATACCTTGGTAGTGCAGTCCATAATGATGGCGGGTCACGTCAAGAAGTCTTACGGCGGATTGGCATAACCCACGGTGTTATGGACTCGCTCAGCACAAGTATTTGGCATTGTCAGTACCTGTGCAGGAGGTCAAAGATCTGAATCTTCAAGTCGCTTGTGATCCCTGTCTTACTCTATGGGTCTGAGACATGGACACTAAATAGCGACTTGAAGAGGCGAATTGATGCCTTTGGTAATAAGTGTCTTCGCAGAATCATGGGGTATGATATCGCTGGGATGATTAAGTGTCAAATCAGCGATTGCACCTTGAGACTGAATCAAGGCTTATTTACCTCCATAGTACGTCAGCGCCAATTTCGGCTATATGGGCATGTGGCACGCTACCCTGAAACCGATCCTTCCCATCGGGTTGTATCTGTAAGAGACAATCCGGCGTGGAGAAGGCCAAGGGGGGCCCACAAGGCTCGTGGCTGGGACAAGTTGATGTTTCCTGTCGAGAGTTGCTTGGTATGGGAAGGGAGCCTGCATGGGGACTCGCGCGTGGTGACCCTCGGGAGTGGCGTCGTAGGGTAGACAAGGCGACGCGCCCCCCCGGCGTATGCCCCCAATGATTGATTGACTGCACCACAGAGTGTAGTGGGTGATGGGGTCACCTCATCCCCATGATAGTTTATAGTTGTTCCTTCCATGATCTTCCATGATTCCTTGCATCAGATACTTTGGCAGTTAGAGATTTGACTAAATAATTATATTGCAGGCCTGGTTCGTGACTGCAAGAAAGCAGGTGTCTTTGAACCAGCAATGAGCAAGTTGAAGCAGCTTAAATTTGCCACAGAGGCTGCCATCACCATCTTGCGTATTGATGACATGATCAAGCTGGAACAGGAAGCCAGCAAGGAGAGTGGTTACCAGCAAGCTCTGAGGTCAGGCCAACTTGGATAAGATGCTTCATCACCCTTCCCATGCCTGAAAGATCTCGGTATATGGTCATAGAATCAGACAGCACTTACCAATTTCCTCACCATGTATTTAGATAACCTAACTTGCTGGTAAACTCAGATAAACATCTTAGTTAAATATAAATGTTTGAAACTATTTCTTTGAGTGAGTTATGTAATGTCGGCTTTAATATACTGTATTTTTTTTCTATTACTAAAATAAAAATAGATGATTAACAGTCTTCAGTAATTTTTCCTACAAAAATATAAGGGCAAATCAGATACCCATATATGATGCTGAAATTTAAATCAACCATTTAACCACATCATATAAACACATGAGATGTAACACATGAGCAATACCATGATATTTCTACTGTCATCAAGGGAGCTACTTTACCTACGTTAAGGAAGGGCCTAAACTAAGTGTCCCGGTCTGCTGGTAGTACGTAATAACAAAGACATTAACCCCATGATAGATGTTAAGTTAATGAGAGGTCACTGATGAGGCGGGTAGCCATAATTGTTAAGTAACGAGGAAGTTGTGGCACCAAACTTCAACTGGTTAAGGGAGGCATTTGCTGGTGTTAACGGAATGGTGAATTTTTTATTTGTTCAGGTATAGAATATGAGAGTTTGAAGACATAAAAAGGTTACTCAGGAATTGGTTCATGACAAAGATAGAAATGTAGTTATTGTTATTGTGTTTTGATCTACCGTAGTGTTATTTATAATGAAAGACCCGAAGAATGTGGATAAAGGAGCCCAACGACATGGTCACGGGATACAAAGTGTAAATGGGAATAAGAACATAAGAACATAAGAAAATAAGGAAGCTACAAGAGGCCGCGAGGCCTACACGTGGTAGTTCCTGTGCCTAACACTACCTACATCCACTTTCATCCCCATCCATGAACCTATCCAGCTCCCCTTTAAAGCTCCTAATGACTCCGCACTAACTACCTGTCTACTGAGACCATTCCACTCATTCACCACCCTATTTGTGAACCAGTTTTTCCCTTTTTTCCTTTCTAAATCTACGCTTTTCCAGCTTGAATCCGTTACTTCTTGTTCTACCCTGGTTAAAAGCCGTAGAACTTTTCTACCTCTCCTTTATTAAATCCCTTTATCCACTAAAAACTTCTATCAGATCGCCCCTTACTCTGGTCTCTCGAGTGAGTGTATTTTAATAACTTCAATCTCCTCTCATAACTAAAGTTACGCATCCCTTGTATCATTTTGGTCATCCTTCTCTGCACTTTTTCTAACAACACTATATCCATCCTGTAATATGGAGACCAAAACTGAACTGCATAGTCTAGGTGAGGCCTGACTAGAGCCAGATAAAGCTTTAGAATAACTTCCGCACTTCTACTTTTAACACTTCTGGTAATGAATCCTAATACTCTATTAGCTCTATTTCTGGCCTCAATACATTGTTTCCTAGGTCGGAGGTCTGGGCTCACCCTCACTCCAAGATCTTTTTCACCTTCTGATCTTTTCAGCGATACATTGCTTATGGTGTATCTATTACCAGGGTTTTTTCTACCAACATTCATAACGCTACATTTATCAATATTAAATTCCATCTGCCATCTGACTGCCCACTCGTTAAGTTTATCTAAGTCTCCCTGCAATATGTTTACGTCAGACTGTGATCCAATAATCCTACCTAACTTAGTATCATCAGCAAACTTGCTGATATCACTGCTAATCTCACTATCCAAGTCGTTGATGTAAATCAAAAATAGTAATGGGCCCAAAACAGACCCAAAACAGACTCAAAACAGAATATGTCCGGAGGAATGAAGATAATGGAAGAAACAATGGTAGAGTTACAGAAAGAGGTTATGATGTTGAAGAGATAGAATTACGAACATAAGGAAAAAAAGAAAAAGCTAAGGAATTAAGAGAAAAAAAAGGCTAAAAATGGAGATTGAAAAATTAACAGCTAAAAATTAAATAAATGACAGTAGACATTTAGTAAAATAAAACAACAAGAGAACATTGTATCATTGTATTCAGAAAGTACAGGAAGGATAGAATAAAATGTAAGAGGAAAAAGAAGTAAATTTAAGGAAAACAATTGTGGAGCAACAAGAGGATCAAAGAATCAGTTGGAACAAGGTCAAAGGTCAAAAGTATTGAAAGAACAAGGAGGAGGCAAAGAAATATGGTTGACAAAAGAAAATAACAATTGTGTATGGAATGAAAGTACAGTGCTCTCTTGCATTTTGGGAGTAAATAGGCCCAATATAGTGTGTTAAATGCAAAGTGGGTAACCAATGAAAAAAAATTTGATTGGTTTTGGGCAGGTAAAACTTGACTGATTTTCCACATATGGTGCCATTTTTTAGCATACAGTGGTGTACCAGGTTTCGCGTCTAAATGGGACCTTTGTAATCGGCGCGAAACCTTGTGCACTGAACCTATGGCAAATAAGGTAAACGGGACCCAGTTTGGAATAATTTCGATTTGGGGCACTAAAAAATAAAATAAAAAGATTACATCATTGTGTAATCTTTTTTATCCTGCTTACTTTGAGCGACCATTACCCATGCCGCAATTGAATAATAATGGCGATGCACATACAGTAAACCCTCACTATAACGAACCAATTGGGGGGAAAGGGGGTGACGTTATATTCGAGAGATTCAAACTTTGTTCGTTATGTGAGGTGAAAGTTAGCTATTTCCGACCATTTCCGTGTCTAATGAACTTTGTTTGTTACATTAGATGAAAGTTTGTATACTTACGAACATGCAGCCATCACAAATGCTGCACGGATACAGGGAAATTAAAACAATACGTGGTCAGGCACAGAAGGTAGGCAATGTAGTGAGGACGTGAGAGGAGGTGTTTACACTATGGCCGACTAAGCCAGACTGATCGGCGCACAGCCACACACCGCCCGGTCGGCTTTGTTTTCACTGCCGCCAAACAACCTACGAGTACATGTTCAGCCGGCCCACCACCGAACCAAACCCCGCATATTTACACCGCAGCATTCTTCATCAAAAAAAGGGTTACAGGTAGTGGATGCCGATCCTCCCATTGATGAAACCGCACCCTCTCTTGACGAAGTCAGAGAGGCTGTAGCAAAGTTGAGGGGTGGAAAGGCAGCTGGTGTTTGTAATATCAGTGCGGAGCTCCTCAAAGCTGGGGGTGAGGCCATGATCCGCGGGTTGCATGCTGTCCTGACTGCCGTGTGGCAATCAGGTACCATTCCTCCTGACTGGAAAAGGGGGCTGGTCGTCCCTATCTGGAAAGGGAAAGGGGACCGTCAGGACTGCAACAATTACCGCGGTATTACACTGCTCAGCGTACCAGGCAAGGTGCTTGCCCATCTATTGCTGACACGAATTCGCAGTCATCTGGTGAAGCATCAGAGACCTCAGCAGTCTTGAGTTCACACCTGGTAAGTCAACAACGGACCGTATCCTAGCCGCTTCTTGTCCTGGTGGAACGCCGACGTGAGTTTCGACAGGGGATGCTTGCAGCCTATGTTGATCTCAAGAAGGCGTTTGACTCAGTGCATCGTGAGTCACTCTGGGATCTTCTGCGACTTCGCGGGATTCCTGCAAGGACTATTGGTTTGATAACTGGTCTGTATTCTGGGACTGAGAGTGCTGTCAAGTGTGGGACAGGTGTATCCAGCTTCTTTCCTATGAATACAGGAGTGAGGCAAGGGTGCGTCCTTGCCCCATCACTTTTCAACGCTTGTATGGACTGGGTATTGGACAAGGTTGTAGATCAAAGTGATTGTGGAGCATCCGTCGGCAACACCAAGATCACTGATCTTGTTTTTGCCGATGATGCAGTGATCTTTGCTGAGTCGCTGGAGGTCCTGGTGATGGCTCTTGAGGCGCTGCACGAGGAGGCAAAGCCTTTAGGACTTGAGGTCTCCTGGCTCAAGACCAAGGTCCAGGTATTTGGAGACTTACTAGATGAAGCAGTACAGTCTGTTCATGCGTGTGGCGAGGACATTGAGATCTTGGAAAGTTTTACATACCTTGGTAGCGCAGTCCATAATGACGGCGGGTCACGTCAAGAAGTCTTACGGCGGATTGGCATAGCCCACGGTGTTATGAACTCGCTCAGCGGGAGTATTTGGCGTTGTCGGTACCTGTGCAGGAGGACAAAGATCCGGATCTTCAAGTCGCTTGTGATCCCTGTCTTACTCTATGGTTGTGAGACATGGACACTAAATAGTGACTTGAAGAGACGAATCAATGCCTTTGGTAATAAGTGTCTTCGCAGAATCATGGGGTATCGCTGGGATGATTACGTATCAAATCAGCGATTGCACCATGAGACTGAATCGAGGCCTATTACCTGCATAGTCCGTCAGCGCCAACTTCGGCTATATGGGCATGTGGCACGCTACCCTGAAACCGATCCTTCCCATCGGGTTGTATCTGTAAGAGACAATCCGGCGTGGAGGAGGCCAAGGGGGCGCCCACAAGGCTCGTGGCTGGGGCAAGTTGATGTTTCTTGTCGAGAGCTGCTTGGTATGGGAAAGGAGCCTGCATGGGAACTCGCGCGTGGTAACCCCCGGGAGTGGCGTCGTAGGGTGGGCGAGGCGACGCGCCCCCCGGCGTATGCCCCCAATGATTGGTTGATTGATTCTTCATCAAACGGAGGGATGAAGTTATTCAGGAGCTGAGAAATTCATGTGACAGATGTACATCATAAACTTAAAACCTGTAGTACAGTAAGTCCTTGTTTTCCTGGACTATTAGGGGGGAGCACTGGTCCGGGAACCTCAAAAGTCTGGGAATCGCAATAGTCCGAGGCCATTACCCACCCCCGGACGTTTATCCTACTCTGTCCGGCAACCACCAATATCAACTACCCTGCCGCGGACTTTTACAACACTGCTAGTGTCTAGCACTCATATGTCATGTGCCATACAATACATACAAAACATGGTTTAATATACATGTACAGGTAATAACAACATATGATTGCAAGGTGTACTTATGTATTGTATTGTAGGAAGGATATAGGTGTGTGCTGTGGCTCGGACCGCCGGACAACTTTGTTGATTTACGGACTGGACCAGGCATTTGTCCGGGACTTGGACATACCCCCGGACCTTGGATTTTGACCGGCAAATCCGGTATCCGGGAAATGGAGGTCCGGGAAAACGAGGGTTAAGTGTAGGGTAATGTGGGGGCAAGTCGTACATGGGGGCGAGACGTACAGTTGCGCTTGACAAAAAACTATCACTGGTATGATGACGTCACGCACCGTGAGGGAGAAGAAGAATAATCACAACAGTCCGCCATCTTGATTCAGTCGCCTTCGCTCACGTCGTTCGTACCAAGTACGATTTTTGTTTTTTGGAAGGTCCGATGTCATTTTTCAGGTTAGTAATATAAAATTCCATAATTGTGAATATGTTGTGACTCTGTTAGTGTAAAATTGAATAATGATAATAGCCATGTTAACGTGGTTTTGAGTGTAAACAGTAATCAAACAGACGAAAGTGTTGCCGTGAAGTGTGACGAAAAAAAAGTTTGTTGTCGGGGGCCACCCGTACGAGGGCGACCCGTACATCCCTTCAACCCTTCAACTGCCACCCATTCAACCCCAGGACCTTCAGCAAGCTACCAGTCCACCCCAGGATCTTCGATCAACAACCCTTGCACCCCAGGCCCTTCAACTAGCACCCATTCCACCCCAGGACCTTCACGCGTTGGTGACATCTCAGAGGTCACTCCAGAGTCTGTCCGGCCCTTCCCCAAAGCTTCTGCACGTCCTCTTGGCAAGGGGAGAAAGAAGGTCCGTGCCTGCATTCTCACTAAGAATGAGGAAGCCATCGCCAAGCTAAAGGCAAAAGAAGAGAAGAAGGCTGGGATGAAGAAGCCAAAAGCCAAGAAGAGGAAGACTGTCCCTCGAGACCAACAGCCAGACAGTGACGATGAGGATGACCATATGCCACTCCAGCTGGACGACTCTTCTGATTATTCCGATGAGGTGGAGGACCCGGATAACTTTGAAGCCTCTGAATACCCCTTTACAGAAAAGGAGCCAGAGGTGGGTGATTTTGTTCTTATTGAACTAGAGGTTGAGGAGGGCAAGCATGAGGGTGCAAAGGTGCACTATGTAGGCAAGATCACGGCCACGCAAGAGGATGCACGACTAATAGTTTCATTTTTACGTAGGAAATGTATTTATGTAAAGGACACCTTCACCTTCCCTGCCTCCTAGCCATGTACGGGTCGCCCCCATATAGGGGGCGACACGTACAAACCGAGAAATATTTTCAAATCATCAAAAAACATACTTTCCTAACTTGGAAACCCTTTAGGTGGATGCCATAGTTGGCTAAATAGTTGAAGCTGATTTTGCACCCATTGTACTTTCTCACATAAAAAACTGATTTTTCGGAAATATTTTACCACTAATAGTACGACTTGCCCCCACATTACCCTACTTAGAAATGCATAATTTAGGCACTATACTGATTTATGCCTGGCACATTTGAAGAGTGTACACTGTACACCCAACTTTTTTTTGCAACTGAATTTTATAGCAAATAATGAGTTTCCGCTTCCCTCATAAATTGTGGTGCACAAAATTGTGGTGCACAAAGAATGTTTTCCATTTTACGTAAAATTCCTTTATACGAGGTGTATATTGAGCTTTTAGCTTTATTCAAAAGAATGTTTATACCTTATGTTTTGATAATATAGGAATTCTGTTTTTTTCCAGTTTCATAATTTCCCAATTTTTTTTAGCTTTATCCCAATTTGTGATAATCTCTTCTGCACATATAATGCTTAATTTGGAATTGTAGTTGTTTCAATGCTTTATACAGAACTGCAAACAGATTGGAAATCAAAGCTACGAAAGTAATTTTGCTCCAAGTTTTAAAAAGGTATTTTTGAGATATGGGCATTTTTTGTCACTGATATGCTTGTCGTCCTTTTACTTGATGTTATGAGCAAATAAAACCACCAATATTATAATTCTTTTTATTAAACTACATCTAGGCTCATATATTAAACAATACAATACTATAATAATGTAATACATAGAAAATTGTGCCGTGTACACCACAATTTATGAGGGAAGTGGAAATTCATTTTTTCTTAAACTGTTGGCGATGGTCTTCCAATGTGCCAGGCATAAATCTGTAGTGCCACAATTATGCAGTATTGATTTTATTTTGATTGTCCAATAAATAGGTATTGAAGGAGGATCCTCCCCCCCCCCAGAAAGAAGGCCAGGAGGCTACCAAAGTCATTTTGCACTAAGTTAAAGTTTTAAAAAGGTTACTTGATGAGTAACAACAGTATGAAATAGTTTTTTACTGCATCATCACAGCTCATTTCATAATGCCATTACAATGAAAAGAAGTGGGTGTATTTTCCTATTCCTGTAATCCACGCCAGGACATTTAACGAGGCGGACATTTAATTAAAAACCAATTGTAAAATGAGTTCCCGGATTTTTTTTATTACCAGGCCGAAGCTTATACCACATTTTCTAAAATGGCAAAGTATCACCAAATTTTTTTCTTTACGCCAAATCACCCAAATTGGCCAGGATCCCCTCCCCCCCCCTATGGTCGTTTAGTACAACAGTGTTGCTATAGCACTTAAGCTAACCTGCAAAACCTTCCGGGTATCTACATGCTTCCTGCTGTTAGCATACTCCTCGCATTATAAAGAAATGAAATGGAAAATGGGTTTCCCTCAGACCAACACGAGAACATCCTCAGGCCACCCTGGCAGGCCTGTGTATCAACTTTAGTGTTGAAGGACGATGATACACATTTCTCATCTTACTCTTTCAGAATTGTTGATAGTTACGCCACACATATAATTTTATGTGCACATACCAAGGAGCTTGGCAAACTTATAGTACATTTTTGGAAGCTAATTTTGCAGATATTCATACTGTTTTATTTGAGGTAAGGTTCCAAGGTGGTCACATTGTTTAGAGCTGTAATTGATTCACAGCTGGCTATTTTTGCCAGTTTAAAACTGATAAATGATTTGTCAACCAACATTATAATTAAGGGTGCACCGGATAGTGAATTTTACTATCCGGCTGGATAGTTTGAAAACTATCTGGCCAGATATCTGCGCTCCGTACTAGGTTCTTCTGGTCTCGATATTATGAGGTCTCGATCATATGTTCTACCAACAGTGCTGAACCCACGCTTCAAAGTACACTTCCTGAAGGACAAGGCATATGGGAAGACTTTGCTCCTTGATGAGCTGCTCGAGCACTACAGCCATCATGCTGCACATGTGGAGACCGTGGATGAAGCTGTGTATCTTGGTCATCCCAGGGACAGAGCACCTGGAGGTGGGGACCAGGATGACTTCATGGCTTGTTTTCAGGAGATTGCCAGCTCGTACGAGAAGATACTACAATGATTAGCGCCCAGAAAGACGTCGCAGCTGAGTTGCAGTACTGGCAGCAGGAGGAAAAGTTTCTGCCGCTGAAACAAATGGCTGTGAAATACCTCTGCACACCTGCATCATGAGTGTACTTGGAGCGTCTTTTTCTTAAATCAGCAACATTTTTGAGGAAAAGCGCACGAGACTGCTGCCAAAAAGAGGAGAGATGCTCCTGTTTCTCAACTATAATAGTCGGTTCTTCTGATGCGGTAGCAGAGTGGTTAGCGTCTCCAAGTGGCATGCTAATACACACACACACACACTAACTAACATACACACAACTAATAATGATGATCGATATCAATAAAAAATGTATAATAACACATAAAACAGCAACTACAACTATCAAGTTTGGTACTATTACAAATTCTATTGATATAATTACAAATTTAGTAATATACTACAACTAGTTTTTCTACGACTGTCTTTTTAGTGCGGCTATCAACAGTTGCCACAATAACTACCGGTAACTACTGTACAAACTACTGAGTCATGCATGTTCTCTACAGTGTCTTCTGTCTGAGTCACAAAAAATTATTTGAAGTTACTGGAAACTAACTATCAGCTCAATATGGAATTTCCCCATGTCAAGGCAGCCCACCATCAGTGGCTTTCATGATTTCTAGTTATTATTAATCTAGACTCATCATGTCACGTCACCACAGTCTGATTACAGAAGATGACACAGTAGAGAACTTACAAAAGATTATTTATGTGATCATTTGTTGGTTTGAGTTCCTTTGGGGCATGCAAATGGCTACAGTAAACCACTAAAAACCCTAATCAAACATGTCTACAGAAAAAGTGAGTTTATAACCTTGAAGCCATCACCTTTGCGTGCTTTCTAAGGTGCTTTCTAAGGACTACAGATTATATGAGATCATTGAAAACCTGCTGCCAACTCTTCAATGGTGGTGATAAAGTATTCAAGGTCACGTGATGTTACCTGAGAGCTTTGCAGAACCAGACGGAAGAAGTTGGGTCGTCCACGGAGGGGCTGGTAGGTGACCATCATCCTTCCCTCCCGCACCATTCTTTCTTTAAGCCGTGGTGCAACCTGAAGAAGATGGGAGGATGTGACAGAAAGCATGGGAAGGATGTATAATGCAACAAAGAAAGAGAAAAGAAAGAAAAAGAAGAGAAGAAAAAAAATATTGGAAGAAATAAAGAATAATAAAGAAAGATAAAGAAAAATAGATAGAAATTTGTATACGCAGATGTCCCCTTCATACAATGCTGCTTTAATTTTCAATGCACCAATATGTAAACTATCCACCTGACCAAACCATTCTCTTAGTATTAACCCCTTAATAACGCCCAGATCTTTCCTTTGCTATTAAAAATCGTCTGATGTTGCCATAAAATTACGAAAAAGTAACTTAATATACCAAATTAGCTATAGTGGACAAAAATACTAAACATGTCATATCTATAAAATATTGCTTATATTCACTAAAAATTGTCTAATGGTAAGCAAACTACAATGGAAATTACGTTCTGGGTCTCAAGGGGTTAACACATATCTGGTAATACACGAAGGCTCACCGCTGACACCCTCTTGAAGTCCTGATGATCGGTGGGTGTGGTGAGCGTCCCTTGCAACACAGCGGCAGGGACATCATGCAGGGCAGGTGGCAGGCACCAGAAACACACATTGGTACACGCCGGGGTCTGCACCAGCCGCCATCCTCCACCCCGCCTTGAAATCATTCCAGCGAACTCTTCGGCACGACTGAAGACCTGCTCGATATGGTGTGCCAAGCCTGAGGTCCCCTGAAGCCAAGTGAAAGGTTGGTAAGTTGACGAAGGTCAAGGAAAGTTGTTTGGTGACTTTTAGATAATTATAATTTGCAGGGAACAGGAGTTAGAGCCATCAACTTTATAGGGGGGGTCAATATTTAGGGTTGGGGGGGTTTAACAGTATGTGGAGACTCATAAATCCATGAGTGTTGTGATTCATTTTAATCCTTTTCACTCACTCCTTTGTCAACAGTTTGAGTACAAAAATCAATAATAAGTATCACCTTACCTTGGCTTTCCACATCGTCCAAAACTTGAGGACATCAGCTCGCCTCCCACACTGAAGATGCTGATCACCAGTGTCATAAGACGTGTCGTAAAACTTGTCCTGCAAAGTGGAGAGGTTGCACGACCAGACAGAGTGTCGGGTTATGATTTAAAAATTGTGTAGAAAGCAGTTGGTCAAACCAGTATATAATATAATAAAGTGCTCATTAACAATGGAAAAAGTGCCAAAGTAGTGAAGAGAGCAGATATAGTGCAATATATAAAAATGGGAAGAAGGATGAACCATTAAATGATAGACCAGTGTCATTGACTAGCACAGTATGCAAGATATGTGAGAAAATAATAAAGAAGCAATGGACGGAATACTTAGAAAATGAAGGTATAATGACAGACCGCCAGTATGGTTTTAAGAAAGATCACGTGTGACCAACTTAATAAGCTTTTACTCAAGAGTAATTGATACAACACAAGAAAGAGATGGATGGGCAGACTGTGTATATCTAGATCTTAAAAAGGGATTTGATAAAGTTCCACATAAGAGGCTACTTTGGAAATTGGAAAATATAGGAGGAATCAAAGGGATGATCAAAACCTGGATGGAAAGTTATGAGAGGAGAAATGAGAACAGTAGTGTTAGGATGAAAAATCTGAATGGAGATATAGATATTATAGTTTTAAGGCGAAAATCTGAATGGAGAAAGGTATTTAGTGGGTACCACAAGGATCAGCTTTGGCACCAACAATGTTCACTATTTCAGTCAATGAATGACTGATGAAATAGTTATATTAGTTTGTTTGCAGATGATACAAACCTATTAAGAGAAAATTATAATAACCTATAGGATTGTGAAACACTACAAAATGACCTGAACAAGATCTACGCGACTTTAAAGCCAACCTGGATAATAATAGTTTTGGAAACGGAACAATATGAGCTTAGCTTTTTTCCTGTAAATCACAACTAGATGAATACACACCTTCTGAAACAGGTAAGCGGCAGAGGCTGAGTTACAGGCTTTCAGGAGGCCCGGGTGTCGCGTCAGGAACACGGAACACTGTTGAGGCGCCACCAGCAGCTTGTGGGGATTCCATGTGAGGCTATCCGCCCTGAGGAGACACGCCAAGCTTTTTTATTCCATTCTCACTATCATCTATTTGTATTCACATATTTTCTTCTGCACTAGAGTCCAGTGAGACGAGGATGAAACATGCACACAGGGGCCAGTATATTTTTGTATGTAATGTTATGTTAGATCATACAATCATATACAGTGGTGCACAGTTTGCAGGATTTTATTAATTGTATTTTTTATTCATTCACCCATTCACCCAGGGTCCACGTGAGCTGGCTCGCGATCGCCAGTTACACCCTTCACAGTGCGAGTTTGGAGCTCATTATTATTACCAATACTCTACTCTTATTACTACTCTTATTACCAATCTTTGGGTAATGCTGGGACCTCACCCCCTCCCCCCCATCCCCTTGCTCAAGAGGGACAGTACCCGCCCAGGGTAGGAGAATTTCCGATAAGTCGAAAAGGGGTAGAGCCCCTATTGTTCCGACTTAAGAGGTTTTACTGTATCCTTAACGTTTTATCTCATCATAAGGAGTATTTCTAACCCTTAAAATCCTAGAGTCCTTTCCCGCCCTTATTAATATTTATTTTTTTCCCAGACCTTCACAGATCCCTTCAGATACCTCTAAAACGTATATTAAAGTGTGTGAGAGATGCCCCCTACCCTCCCCCCCCCATAAACGACCCCCCTGGACCCCTAAAAAAAATAATATGGTTAGTATTAATAATCTAATCTAACCTCATCAATAACCACCTAGCGAGACTCCAAAAAAAGAATTACTAACCTAACTTCAAATAATCTAATCTAACCTGATAAAATTCTAGAGTCCTTTCCCACCCTTAGGTCTCACAAGGTTATAGGTAAAGTTAGGTTATTTAAGGTTAGATTAATAAAATGTTTTATTGGGGTCCAGGGGGGGACATTTAGGGGGAGGGGGGGTTGGAGGGGCAAGGGGACATCTCTCCCTCACTTAAAAATTAAGTTTTAGAGGTATCTGAAAGGATCTGTGAAGGTCTGGAGAAAAAAGCCCATTAATAAGGGCGGAAAAGGACTCTTGAATTTTACCAAAATAAGATTTGTATTGTATTAAACTGGTTTTACCGGGAGGAGGGGGCTCTGGGAGGGCCCGGGGGGGGGGAGGGGTTCTGAGGGGAGCCATTAATCAGTTATATTATATTAGCAATAGCCTCACCCACCCAAAAACCCGAATTTCCGACCATCTCTCAAGCTTGTTGTCTAGGGAAAAAATGGTGGTCGGGTGTATTGGTTGAAACTGCATATTTACCGGCGTGTGAAAGTGAGGTGGCATTTCACCTTGAAATGCACCCCCCTTAATGTTATGTGATAAAACTGCAGTTTAGTGCAATACTCCCTATTGACCGATACTCTCCTGACATAACTAGGGGGTTTCGCCCCCCCAGACCCCCCTTGTGTTAATTTTTATTTCCGACGAGTGATGTAGGGGTTAGAAATGCTGCTAATGGTCAGCAGAACAAGTTGAGAACGAATATAGCTACGTGCCTTGTACTGCAGTAGAACCTGTTTTGTATTAAATGTATGCTCCTCGCCCATTATATGATTAACCTGTCAGTAAGTTGCTATAACGTTCCTAAATGATGCTGGTCAGGAAACAAGTGGAGGGGAAAAACAGCACCAGGCTACAAGCACCGCGTCTGACCAACAGAAAAGGATTGCTTACCATTATCTCAGTTTCCTTCGCCTCATGCTTTGCCACCACACAACCACCAAAATTCCTGTCTCTTTCACGTCCGGCACCTCCGTGGAGATCTTCACCACCACTGCCACTGTCTCCTTTACACAGACTGACTAATGGGGTAGTAGATACACGTTAAGCCTGTTTACCTTGAATAACCCACCCCGTCTTGTCTCCTTGTGGCCTCTTTGACTCTGACGCTTCGCGGCTTCGGATCGCTTCATCATGCGTTCATGGGTTTTCCTCGAGGCGGGAACCAAACACCGGTGACCAGTGGCGTACCGAGGGCCCGAGGGGGGAGCGGGCCTATGCGACTTAAGAGACCCTAATGCGACCATGGCCCCCCTTTTGCAAAGAATAAATAATGATAAATAAATAAATTTACTATATAATTATATATGTATATAAGGTAAAGATGGGAGCATACGCTATGCTGCGCATGGCATTCGGTGCTCATAGCCGTGGCATTAGCCCTTAGACCCTGTGGTGGGTGAAGACCCGTTACCCCGGGACACAGGGCTTGTGTGACTCCCGGGTTACCACAGTTACCTTCCCCAGGTTACCCCAGGTACCCATTTATCAACCCCGAAAGGAAGGAAGAACAGCTAGGTAGGCTGGTCACCGACTGACCCGCGATCGAACCAGGGCCCGCAGATTCGTAGCCACGCTAGCCACTGCACCACAGAGACGAGATATATATATATATATATAATATATATATATATATATATATATATATATATATAAATTGGTCCCCCCCTTTTCAATTTTCTGGGTACGCCACTGCCGGTGACCGGTCCAGATTACGGTACTGTCGGTACATTGCCAAGATATCACAATTTGCCGAATTTCCTCAGAAATTTCCTTCGAAGCCCTGAAATGCCTTAAAATTTCTTTGGATATTTGTATTTCCCTACCTACGAAGAAAATTCTTGTAAGGGCCAATTTTCCTTAAAATTTGTGGAATTTCCTTGTAAATGGAAGAAGCACTGTCCGGGAGGAAAGGCCCTGCAGACAGTCTGCCAGTCCTTGTGTTGTGCCCACAGAGTTAGAGTCTACAGATCCTGAACGTCTTTAACTCTGGGGCTGTGCCCAAACCTCTGATTGGTTAGGGGCCGTTCAAAAATTACGTAATGCCTAAGGAGGGAGGGGTGGTATGGTGAAGTGTTATGAGTGTGACAGTGGGGGAAGGGGGGTGCAGCTATGTATTACATATACGTAACATTTTTATAACATTTTCATATTTTTCAAAGAAAAACGTATAGATGATAATTTACAGGTAGGTAGACTACTTAGGCTACTCATTATTGTATTTGAAAGGAAAAAAACGTAAACCTACTAATTGGGGGGGTATCCTTATCCATATGAAGGCATATCGGTATCTATCAATGGGGGGGCACAGCTGTGTGTGGGGGGGTACTGACAAGCGGAGCTCGATCAGGGGCATTCTGATGCCACATAGAAGGGTATAACTTTTTAAGTGCATATCGTCAGTCACAGGTCCAAACAGATCACGGCAGCCATGGCTAGTGGGGGGGGGGGGGCACCTGGGGGCTCCGGATTCTCATTGGGGGGGCACGTAGAAAGATAATGCGGCAACAGCCATTACTTTGCAGGGAACACTAATCAACCTCAAATCACATGCACGTCAGGCTCTCACTGCCGACCCCTCCCTCTCCCACGCACAATAGCGCCGCCAGGAAATTTTGACTTTGGTGGCCAAGGGCGGACACAGATCTAGTGCGGGGTGGCCATGGCAATGGTATAGCCATTAAAAAGAAATGGCAGAATTTTCATTAGACTTCCGACTCAGATATCTGGGGTGGCCAATGAGATTTCATGGGTGTCCGTGGCCACACCCTAGATCCGCCACTCATTCCGCTCACTCTCTCTTCCACTCTCTCCCTTTCTTTCTCTCTCTACTTAACTAGCGCTGCAGAAATATGAAGAAAACAACAAAAATAGCGTTGTTTGGCCAAAATTCATCACCTTCCTCCTCCCAGCTGCCTGCACACGCGTCCTGCCCCCTCGCTGCCTTGCTCTCGACTGTCGCTTGTACCGGATTACTCAAGAAATTCAACACTGCCTCGAAACACTAAACCTTTTCCTTATTTCCTTTCCACGCCCTGCCCTGTTGACCTTTGACCAATAATTTTTGACCTGTAACGTTATGTAAACCCTAAATGTTAGTACATGTGAGTTAGTATTAAACTTAGTAATAGTGTTG
This sequence comes from Chionoecetes opilio, assembly GCA_016584305.1. Taxonomy (NCBI): domain Eukaryota; kingdom Metazoa; phylum Arthropoda; class Malacostraca; order Decapoda; family Majidae; genus Chionoecetes; species Chionoecetes opilio. The sequence continues at coordinate 221,584 of JACEEZ010000273.1, forward strand.
ATATAGTTGTGTAGTATTTTCTTTAAAGCTTATATTGATAGGGTTCGTTAGTGCTTCGAACTCGTTAACAGAGGATTGTGGGTAGAATTATTATTATTTTTTTTAATACGTAGTTTGTGGGTTGTTAAAGGACTGGATTGCTTTGTTACAGTGGCGTAGCTATAGGAATCTATCAATGGGGAGGCACCTTGTGGGGGGGGGGGGGCACTAGGCCAGCGGAGCTCAGGGGCCACTCTGATGCCACATAGAAGGGCATATTCTAAGATCAGTCTAAGACCAAGTCTAAGCCAAGCAATATAACCAAACAAACTTGGATTACCAAATAAATAATCAATGATAATGCTTCCCTGGTCAAACAAATAACAACTTCAGTTAGTTTTGTTGGCCAATATATCAGCTCATTGTGTATTGTATACTTGCCTTGCATATCTACACACCTGAGAAATATTTTTAAGAACTAATTTTTATTTTGGTTAAGAATATACTATCAAATTCTAGATAATAGCGCTAAAGCCCACATGCTCATACTGATGTATATAATTACTATAACAGATTCACTAGTTTAACATCCGTAGTCGGCAAAATGCTCGAAAATATAATTACTAAAAAAAAAATCTTAGTTATCTTGAATGCCATGATTAGGAACTCACAGCATGGCTGTAAGTATGAAAAAAAAGCCCCTAATGTTTATCTAGCTTACTATCCTTTGATAATGACATCTTTTCTATTGACATCATGAACATTGACCACATGACATCAACAGAACCTTGGAAATTGTGGACCTATATTTTCATGAGGCATTTGATGAAGTTCCTTAAAAAAAAACCACATTAGTCAGGCAATTTGAAATCAAAGCTTATGTTCGCAACTGGATAGAAAACAAGTTGATCAATATAAACCTGATCGAGTTGTTATCAAATACCTGCCTCGGATTGTGCCCCACAGGCCGGGCTACGTTCTCGAACCAGTGTCTTTATTGATATACATAAATGATAACGATGTAAAACTTATCAAACCCTTGTCTCTTGATTCGCAGATGATACATTAAACGTCTACAAATGCCATGTTCTTCAATTCAGAAAAAGAAAGCAGAAAATTGACAGCGGAATGTGCGGCGTTAAAATTGAAAGCGGACAATTTGCCAAAGATCTGTGCGTTGTAATAACGTCGAAACTTAAATACTCTCAACACATTTCACCTTCAGCTGCTTGTGTCATACCTGTGAATCCCGTGAAGCTTGTGCCTGAGGAGCGGGCTGACCAGGGCGCCGCCCCCCCACGCGGCGTCCACGTGTAGCCAGATGTCTTCCTTCTCACACACGTCTGCAATCGCCGCCACGGGGTCGTAGGCGCCCAAGACTGTCGTGCCTAGAAAGAGTTGTTGGTTAAAGCCTCCGTCACATTCCATAATCAAAGCACGATAGCGCCACTAATTACTTTTTTGGCGCAATCGTGAAATTTGATCGCGATAAACGCCGACCACGATCACGATAGTGTCACGTAACTGCTACACAGATCACGATACCGTCACGTTACACTTACAATAGCGCTGCGTTGGGTACAAAAATCGGGGTGCTTCCCAATTTTCCAATCCAAGCATTAATTAACTTTTCGTGACCTCGGGCGAGTGCTTCACGAACCCCTATCGTGATCGGTCACGATAGACCAATGACCATGATGGCGCTACTCATTGCATTGTTGGCGCTGTCGTGGTTCGATTATGGAATGTGTGAAGGGGGCTTAAGAGTAGCCTATTATTGGTTGTTTCTTGTTAGGTGATGGTGGTGTTGCCGTTATATTATTGTTGTTTTTGTAGTCCAATTTGCTATTGATGTTGTCGATATTTTGGTTGTCGTTATTGTCATTATCTTTATTATCATTACTGTTATTATCATCATTAGTAATACAATGCCTAGAAGTGGAAGCCTTAATAGTAGTAGTAGTAGTAATGCTAATAGTAGGGTTTAGTAGCAGTAACAGTATAAACAATTATAGTAGTAGTAGTAGTAGTAGTTAGAAGTGGTGGTAGTAGTAGTAGTAGTAGTAATAGTAGTAGTAGTGGTAGAAGAAGTAGTAGAAGTGGTGGTAGTAGTACGTGGAAGTAGTTGTTGAAGTAACTAGAGGGAGGAGGAGGAGGATAAAGAGGAAGAGTAGTACAAGCATCACAAATGCAACAATTATTACAACAATTGCTGGTAAGTCACATATACTAAATTCATGATTATATCAATAATTCACTTAAACGCATAGCTGCTCTATTTTTTTTTCTTCGTATTTATCAATTTATCTATCCCTCCGACACCCACACCTACCCCCCCACACACATCCACACACACACACACACACACACACCTGCCGTTGCACACACCATGATGATCGTGGACTTCTTCTTCTTCTCTTCTTCGATGCAACGTTTCAGGTGATTCACGTCCATTCTAAAGAGACAAAAAGTTAACAAATAATCAGAAATACACTCACAACATATTTTTCTTTCTCCTATAGCTACCCTTCCTTTTTCTTCTTTACCAGTTAATCCTCTGCAATCAACTCCTCCTCCTCCTTCTCGTGTCCCTGCAGTGTTTACCTTCCTGCTGCGTCCGTGTTGACAAGAACGAGGTTGTCGCTGCCAATGCCAAGAGTCATCGCTGCCTTCTTCAGGGAGTAGTGAGAGTCTATGGAGGTCAGAGCCACCAGCCGACCCAAATCGCTGCATCCCTTGCTCTGCCGCGATGCCAGGCAGATGAACGAAGGAAAAGGAGAAATGAATGGTGAGAATAGTGATTAACCCCTTCACGCCCAGATCTTTCCTTTGCTAGATTAAATCGTCTGTTATCAGCCATAAAACTACGAAAAAGTTACTAAATAAACCAAATTAGCTAATGGACAAGGATATTAAACAGGTTATATCTATATAATATTGCTTATGCTCATTAAAATCGTCGAATGGTGGTTAAATTACAAAGAAAATTACGTTTTGGGCCTCAAGGGGTTAACAGCAAGAACATAAAAAAAACTAATTAAATATACACGTCATTATCAGAACCAGTGAAATAGTGAAAGCAGAGAAAGATCAACAGTAAGAAGCTAAAAACGCGTCAACACATTCCCTAAACAATCAGAAATGAGTGTATCCAAAATGCGTTCTTTTTTTTCCTTCTTCCAGGAAAAGGAAGAAAGAAGCGAATGAGGGGGGATGATATACAGAAAGAAAATACAAAGGAATAAAATGACGTGAATAAAAGATGAAAAAACCAGATTATGGATAGACAAAAGAGAATAAACCTACCATAGATAACAGTAAAGTCGCCACCTGCAATCATGTCGCCAGGCGCCATATATAACGAATTATAGCATTACTACTGATTTTTATGTGCCACTGAAGATGATACACAGTAGTTTATATCATGACTGTATAATCTACTCTGTTTCAGCGTTGTTTTATGCTTTGTAGCTGCAAGTATAGACGGTTTCAAATTTCACTACTGGTTTTTTTTTCTGGCGACGACGACAGCGGGAGGACACTCAGTAAATAAACACTAGATGGCGACTTTATTGTTGGTAACCACTTTGTAGATATTTTTGTCATTTGTTCATTTATAGCCATAATATGACACAGATGAAGACACAAAATGACACAGACTCTCCAGATAGCCCCTTCTAACTTTCCTGAAATCATGGATGTAGAAATGTAAGTATTAACGCCACCACACGACTGTAAACAGAAAAAAAAGTAGTTCTGGCGACTTTACTGTTATCTACGTAAGTCTGTACGAGAACGCTATAGGCTATCCTGGCTAAAGGATGACTTTGTGTTCCAAGGCAAAGAGAAGGATAGAGGGAGAAGCAAGGGAGGATGTGAAGATAAATTAGATAATAATAGCTACCGTAGATAACAGTGAAGTCGCCACCTGCAGTGATGTCGCCAGCCACCAAATATTACGAATTATAGCATCACTACTGATTTTTATGTGCCACTGAAGATAATACACAGTAGTTTATGTCATGACTGTATAATCTACCCTGTTTCAGCGTTGTTTTATGCTTTGTATCTGCAAATATAACTGTTGCGCATTTTGTTTCTCACGTTTTTCTACGCGCGACGGCAGACAGCAGCTGATCACCTTTCGGGCGGCAGGACACAGACTTGCCAGATCTTTCAAACTTGAATAGGATTTGTTTTCACGTTGGCAGAGGAATTTTTATATATCCAAGCATCTTCCGCAGCTAATATATATATATAGATTTGTTTTACTTTACCTCTAATTTCCTTGAATTTCCCAGAGTGGCGACTCAACTGTTGGGTTAAAATACTAGCTGGCGACTTTACTGTAGTAGGTGTAGCAAGGTCGCCACTCGGTTTTATTTTTGTCATTTGTTCATTTATAGCCCTAATATGGCACAGAATAACACACAAAATGACACAGAGTCTCCAGATAGCCCCTTCTAACTTTCCCGAAATCATGGATGTAGGGTGGGGTGGGGTCTCACCGTACGAAGGCTACAACGCGAAAATTAATTCAAATTTCGCGCCACCATGCCACCACGGATGCAGCGCCACCCTCAGTGAACTACATGCGAGCAACAGGGTAGACTTCATGACTAAGGGCCAGTTGCAAGAAGGTCTCGTCGTGTGCCCTATCGGGTCCCGGCGTGGAAATGCCCGACTGCACAGGTTCAAGAACAGCGTCATTTCACCCCCATCGTGTGCCCCATCGGGGAAAAATCGTCGGGCGGTAACCCCCTACCGATGAGATGATCGATGAGCACCATATATAATCAAATACTTCCATTGAACATCAATAATCAACATATTCAATATGTGACACATTTCTGAGGAAGAATCAACGCGGTTACTAAGCCGAAAAGGCAGCTGATTCATCATTTTCAGTTGCCGGGCACCCAAGATAAGCGGTGGATGTCCGCGCCACCTATTGACAGCGGCTGGTGATATGGGGCGGGTGGGCGGGCGGGCGGAGTACATCCACACCTCATAACAATACGTTGTCATCCCCCTTACCTGTGTCTAACTGAAGAAGACTGATCAACTACCACGCCTGTGAACGCATCATAGGACATCACCAGGGCTCATATAGTTCCTCAACGGATCATTGCAGCCCTAACCAACGCCTATACACGCTCGGTATTCCCGCTGGGATATAAGTGAACAGACTTTAACTATGATTGAATTTATGTGTTACTTCTATGCAGTTACCATTTCGAAATGATAATAAGTAATATGGCTAAATATCACTGACTAGAATCATCTACAAACGCAAATATATTGTAACCATGAGAGAGAGAAAGAGAGAGAGCGAGAGAGAGAGAGAGAGAGAGCGAGAGAGAGAGAGAGAGAGAGAGGAGGAGGAGGTGAACACCAGCGCGGCGTTGTCATGGTAACTCAAATGACCAACCTCAGAACTTGTGAAATCTTTTCGTACCGCCTCTTTCTATTGAAAACAGCATTGCTAATACAAGTATTAGTATATTTTAATGTTATAGAAAACAATAATTCATGATAGAAATGACTGGAATGAATTTCTTTATAGTAGTAAATATTGTCATTCTATTTATCGCACGGGTTGGTACACCTCGCTCCCGACGTCGGGACATCATGCCGATGGGGGCAAAATCAGCCGTTCATGAAACTCATCAATGGAGTATCACGACAGTCGGGCGCCCCACTCACTATCGTTTACTCGATGGTAAACGTCCATTTCTTGCAACTGGGCCTAAGAGGTAGGGTGGGGTGGGGTCACACCGAACTGGGGGGATCACAGTCAAAAATTTATAAAAAACCTTAAATGACCCTTATTATCTGAGTTAAGTATTCATGAGGGTACCATAGGTGGGCCATATTGTGAAGTTTGTTTTGGGCACAGTGTGCACTCTCTCAGGTAAAAAATGGATTTTTTATGAATATTTTTCCACTAATAGTACGGTGTCCCCCCACACCACCCTACAAATGTAAGTATTAACGCCACCACACGTCTGTAAATAACAAAGAAACGTTGAACTGGCGACTTCACTGTTATCTACGGTAGGAGGGATAGACTAAACAGATAAGAGAATAGAGGAATAAGTAATCGAAAAATAGGAGTAACATTTACATCGCCCAATTCACTAGACACTTCTCGTCTCCTATATCCTAAGTACACAACCTTTTTTCTCTCATTATTATCGTTTTGTTGGCTTGTGTGGCGCCCTGGGCGAACCCTCGCTTCGGCGCCCCCCGCCCCCCCTCCCTTCCGCTGTTACACAAAAAAAGACACTAAATATTTTTTTATTAACTTACTAAAAACCAAAAAAATTAAATCCGTAGCATTTTAAATAATGCAGCAATTATAAAAAGTATATTTAGAACAGTGGTTCTTAACCTTTTCAGAGGCACCGAACCCTAACGCAAACCTCCGCACACTGGCCGAACCCCTCAAATATGTGAAGAAAAAAAAAATTTAAAGATAAATTGTTTCAAAATTCAAGAAATATTTGAATAATAAGAAGACATCTTGATTTAATTGATGCAAATATTAGAGAAAAATTGCCTCAAAATTCATGTGTAGCTATATTTGGATAAGAAAGGAAGAAGAAAGGATTCTGAAGCAGTGGCATATATAGGTCCTCGGAAGGGGGGGGCACAGAGGTGAATCCAGGATTGTTTTAAGACAGGGTTGGGCAAGCGAAGTGAGCCTCTACAGCTGGGGGCGTCTGAGAAAGGGGTCAGGAAATTTGTTGAAAATCAAGCATTATTAGGGTCATTTTGAGGCCTCAGGAGGGATATATTGCACTAATTTCATATTCAATGGCCAAACGAGGCCGTGCCCCCCCCCCCCCCCCCCCCCCCCCATACGTATACATCACTGCTCGGAAGTGAGCGAGGCGGGCGACCACACGCACTTATATCGAGGCCACCGAGATCTTATCTCGGTGGCCTCGCTTATACACACCCACACATGACTCCCTCCACCGCGCTGCTTAAATTTACGTTAATTTCGCGTATAATTTACTTCGGTGAATAATCTGGAATTATAACAATAGCAAAATTGCAATGTTTTTCGGAAGGCCTCCGCCGAACCCCTGAGACTGGCTCACCAAACCCCTGGGGTTCGATCGAACCCAGGTTTAGAACCACTGATTTAGAACCATAAATATACTACACGAATACCAAAATAATGAAAATTAAACTCAATTTATATAAAAGCATAAAAACAAAAACAAACATATATAGAAAATTGAAGTTTATACATACAAATAATATAGAGAAGCAAATTAATATAGATATAAATTATAACAATTGTGTTAGAGAGGGGGTCTCACCAGAAAAGGTTGCACCGCTCGGGAATCGAACCCGGGACCTTCCGCTTGCCGGGCGGCTGTGCTACCCGTTACACCACGGTAACCCTCTGGTGACAACCCACACAAATTGTAAGAAAATGCGATTGTAGAAGGCTCCTCATCCTGACTAGTGCCAGAGGGTGCTCCAAAATATTTCAGAAGTGCCCCTGCATTTACAATGAAATTATTATATTTGTTTGACTGAATATATGTTGCACAATAAAATCACACAATTGCACAATATCTTAACTCAGAATAGGAAGGAAACCATACAGCATATTTGGCTTATTGAAGTTATGGTATCCCACAAGACTCAACATATCACAAATACGTAATACAAACTATTAGCATAATATAGACCAGGGGCGCTATACTTGGGATGACTGATCTTCATGTGGGTGAGAGTGGTTTAATAACCCAGTTAGGTTAGTTTATGTAACCAAATGTCCAGGTTAGGTTAGTGAACTAGTGGGGAGGCAGGGGGGCGCCCTCCCCCCGTTAGGTCCTGATAGTATTGGTCAATATGGAGTGTTGTGTAATATGTGAATAAGTGGATAAAAGGTTGGCAAGACTGGGGTGGCGGATTTTCAGGTGGGAAAATTGGGGTGGCGGATCTTCATGTAATCCCAAAAAAATATTACAGGTTCTAGCGATGTGACCGCGTCACCTGCCCGTGAACACCTACCTTCATTTGGTCGCACTAATGATTCACATAATGCCGTGGACAAGCATCTAACACTACCAAAACTATTGTTTCAGTAGCTGAAATAAGAAATTAGGCCTGAAAAGGGAATCAGCTGATGGCGGGCAAATTTACCATCCAGAGGCTAGCGAAAAATCTGGCGGGTTTACTAGACTGCTGGCGAAACGAAAACAAAAATTGTGCCCTCACCCCGAAAACATTCCTGGGTGCGCCCCTGATATAGAAGTCCAAGTCCAAAAGTCGCACGAAGTGTTTTAAGTTAGTCAACAACATTGGAAATTTCCCTTATTGGGTTCAGAACCTAGGATAGTCAATACAAGTTAAAGGAAAACATAAGATGTCACCCACCAAATCCGTAATGGGATGGTTAAGTTGTAATGGTTTTGTTGCAGGCTACACACGCTTGCAAATTGCAATGATGCATGCTATTACTGTTTGAATTATGCAATACTAGTTGCTTATCGGATTAATTTCGCCCTATGTGTCATAGCATAGCAACACAGGTTAACAAACCATTGCGTTGTACTACTCTATTTTACTACCTTCACCACATAACATACTGAGAGATGACATAGACGTTGCATACCTTTATCTCTTCCGCATTTCTCCTCTTATTTTCATATTTTCCTAAACTGGGCTCCCGATGGTTTATACCTTTTCTTATCCATTTAGTTTGGCGCCGCACATCCCTCAACCGTGTCAATTAAGACTAAGAGTTAGAGACTACACTAAATCTATGGAGTAATGGAAGCGACTGCAGGAAGCCGGACACGCTGCTCCAAAGCTCTGCGCATAATCAGCTGAACGGCGATGCGCTCCACTTGCCGCCATTAGTTACAAGCATCTTCATATACACAGTCCACCACCATAAATTTATTTCTGACATATACTACAAGAGCTATTATGTACTATTATTATTTAAAATCATCATTATTCTATTCTTTAATTTTTTTCTTATTTTTTTTCGGGCACTCCATGCCGCCCCCTCGACGATGCCGCCCTGGGCGATTGCCCATGTCGCCCATGCCTAGGACCGCCACTGAACGTAACTCACTGTACAACACCACCGTCACCCTTGTTATCTGCCCCTTCTGCCTTTCACTGCCCTCACCTTAGCATCGGGGAAGGCGCGGTACCTGGCCAGCAGCATCCCGTACATGTTAGAGATGGAACCGCCGGGCGAGAAGAGGCCGTCATGCTGCTCGAAGCCACCAGGGACGCCATGGCTGCCAGCACCTGGGAGTGACAGATGAATGATGAATGAATGAAAGAAAGGAAAGTGCGAGGCTACAACAACCATACATAGAGGAGGAAGAGGATATAGGGGGGGGAGTATTTGTTTGAAGATGGAAATGTGGAAGAAGCAAAAAGAACAATCAACAGTTTTTGGATGACCAGAGAAAATAAGAGGAAAGAAAGAGAAAGCAATTATAAGACAGAATAAGAGAAGACAACTAACTAAAGACCAAGACAGCAAGAAGAAACACGTCAGGGAGAGAGTGCTGATGAAAAAGGCCAGTCTCCCGACCCACAACTGCTGAACTGAACTGAGATGATAGTTTTGAGTCTCTCTCTCTCTCTCTCTCCCTCTCTCTCTCTCTCTCTCTCTCTCTCTCTCTCTCTCTCTCTCTCTCTCTCTCTCTCTCTCTCTCTCTCTCTCTCTCTCTCTCTCTCTCTCTCTCCGTTTTTTTTTTCTTAATTTTTTTTCTCTCTTCGTTTATTTTTCTCTATTAGTTTTTTTTTCTCTATTCGTTTTTTTTTTCTCTCTTCGTTTATTTTTCTCTATTAGTTTTTTTTTCTCTATTCGTTTTTTTTTTTCTCTCTCTCTCTCCTCTCTCTCTCTCTCTCTCTCTCTCTCTCTCTCTCTCTCTCCTCTCTCTCTCTCTCTCTCTCTTTTCTCTCTCTCTACCTCAATCTCCATGAGGGTAAACACAGGCGCCACTTCGTAGGTGTAGACGGAAGGGTTGAGCGCATCCGTCACCCACTGGCCCGCCAAACCGTACACGTCAAGCCTGGAAACCAAAACAGAACCTAGATCAATAAACTTCTAATAGTCAGTTAACCTTGAACAGAACATTGTGATCGCTAATAACTCGTGTGTCTTGGCTATAAATCTTTGCATGATATTTAACAAGTCATCAAACCTTTCAAAACAAATACGGGGTGTACGTTCACATGAGTAAAGGCCGGTTCACACTGGCCAAATACCTGCACATTTATGCCCCGGGGAACAAAATCTGCACATATTCCCCGGTATTTGGCCAGTGTGAACCGCAGAATCATATGAAGAGATATCATTATACTTTCAACCAAGTACTCAGGGTGGGGTGACAATAATTCTTCAATGATATGATGCTAAAAAAAACTATACAGTGTTCAGTAAATAGTAATGTTACCCAGAGAATAGTTGATTGATGAAGTACGGGTGGCCAGTCTTGACGCTGTACCTCACCACCTGCTCCAGCAAGGTGAACAGCGCGCCGTGTGTCATGCCGTCCTCACCCACGCCCAGACTCATCTTCTGCTTCAACTCCTCCGGGTCCTGCCACTCAATCAGCTGTGTGTGTGTGTGTGTGCGAGAGAGAGAGAGAGAGAGAGAGAGAGAGAGAGAGAGAGAGAGAGAGAGAGAGAGAGAGAGAGAGAGAGAGAGAGAGAAAAGATCGAGGGAGAGAAAAAAGATCGAGGGGGAGAGAAAGAGAAAAAAAAGATCGAGGGAGAGAGAGAGAGAGAGAGAGAGAGAGAGAGAGAGAGAGAGAGAGAGAGAGAGAGAGAGAGAGAGAGAGAGAGAGAGAGAGAGAGAGAGAGAGAGAGAGAGAGAGATTTTGCCTTAATATGTTTAATCATTTCCAATATTTTGTAATTAGAAATTTATGTTTAAGGATATAAATATACACTGGTTTGGGGAAGGCTTCGATTCATTATGGACAAATTATCGTTATCATCAAGTTAAATTCATAAGAAGATAAGAACATAAGAAAATAAGGAAGCTACAAGAGGCCGCGAGACCTACACGAGGTAGTTCCTGATACTTAACACTACCTAGTACCTACATCCACTTTTCATCCCCATCCATGACATGATCTAGCCTCCTTTTAAAGCTCCCTAATTCGCATTTAATTTCATGATATCTCTCTCTCTCTCTCTCTCTCTCTCTCTCTCTCTCTCTCTCTCTCTCTCTCTCTCTCTCTCTCTCTCTCTCTCTCACCTTGTTTCGTCGATTAGTTCCTTCAAACACAGCTTTATCCATTAACATGTCACACACGGCCTTCAGGAACGCCTCGTGTCGCCCCCTGTCAGGGCCTGTCTCCCAGCTGCACTTTTCTTCCATTCTGTTGAAGCTTTGTTGACTTCACGTCGGGACGGTGGTGGTGGCGGCTATTTTGATGGTGTCTCTTTCTTCGTGGGTTTCTTTTGCTGTCGATACTGTTGAAGAAAAGAGAGAGAGAGAGAGAGAGAGAGAGAGAGAGAGAGAGGAGAGAGAGAGAGGAAGAGAGGAGGAGAGAGAGAGAGAGAGAGAGAAGAGAGAGAGGAGAGAGAGAGAGAGAGAAGAGAGAGAGAGAGAGAGAGGAGAAGAGAGAGAGTTTGAGTGAAGAGTGAGTGAAGAGAAAGTGATGAAAAGAGAGAGAGAGAGAGAGAGAGAGAGAGAGAGAGAGAGAGAGAGAGAGAGGAGAGAGAGAGAGAGAGAGAGAGAGAGAGAGAGAGGAGAGAGAGAGAGAGAGAGTGAAGAGTGAGTGAAGAGAAAGTGAGTAAAAAGAGTGAAGAGAGAGGAAGGAGAGGAGAGAGAGAGAGAGAGAGAGAGAGAGAGAGAGAGAGAGAGAGAGAGAAGAGAGAAGAGAGAGAGTTAGAGTGAATGAGTGAGTGAAAGAGAAAGTGAGTAAAACAGAGTGAATGAGAGAGAGAGAGAGAGAGAGAGAGAGAGAGAGGAGAGAGAGAGAGAGAGAGAGAGAGAGAGAGAGAGAGAGAGAGAGAGAGAGAGAGAGGAGAGAGAGAGAGAGAGAGAGAGAGAATCATTTAGTGTAGCTAAAGTCGGTAATAAATGTTGGAATGAAAAAAAAAACTATCTAAGCCACAAAAGGGTGATTGACAATTCAAAGTGGGGTAAATTGTAAAAAGAAGTAAAAAAGAAAAAAAACATGCAAGTATCAACAAGTTATTTCCATAAAGCTATCAACACTTAACACCTACGTACAGTGTCAACATATATACAGTGTCATAGGAGCTCCTATCTGTAGCTCAACAGCCAGGCTACTTGTAGACTGAGTTGTAGTCCGTCAAGAATAATAGCTGTTGATTTATTACGAATATTTTGCAGTCATGAGTGAAACACCAACAGCGCTTCCATTGCCTTTCATATCTCTCTCTCTCTCTCTCTCTCTCTCTCTCTCTCTATTTGGTTTGTTTGTGAGACAAGAAGGATCGAACCTCATCCACACATCCCGTCCTCAACCAAGGCCGTCTCAATCTATTTATTATTATTTTTTATCAATCGTCTTTACATACAGACGGCTTTGCCTCAACCAGTGGCGTCACCAGGAAACATTTTTTGGGGGGCTTCAGCCCCGGGGTGGTAATGGGCTATCCAGCTGGGGGGTCGGGGGGTAATTTTGAAAATTAATCAGTTCCAGGGTAATTTTGAGGACCAAAAAAGAGAAGAAAGTGGAATTAAGCTTTAATTACATGACACATAAATTAATAGAGTTATACCATGCATCATACCATATTAACTATATATGATAATTTGAAGAAAAATTTTATTCTGTTTATACAAAAAATAAAATTGCCTTTTTTTTCTCTCTCCACTAACAAACCAAAGGAATTGCACAATGTATGTTTTTGGTTTGTTTCTCAGTAAGGGTTTTTTATCTTGATAATGAAAAAAATATATATATAAACTTACAATATATTAAAGGTATTTCCCTTATTGCAAAAAACAGGTACATGGGATACTGTAGTTAAACAGAATAAAGTACATGATCATGATAAAGTAACTAAAAGCCGATTTAAACCTGCCTCCCACTGCCTTACCCTGGCACCCACTGCCTTAACCTGCATACCACTGTGTTAAACCTGCCTCCCGTCCTGTGTTACCCTGCCTCCCACTGCCTTACCCTGGCTCCCACTGCCTTTAACCTGCCTTAACCTTAAGGGACAATTACGAGTGTATGGCTACAATAATCTTACGGGGTGGGCTGGGGGGAGATGCTCGTACCGACCCGTCACTCCCGTACGGTTATCGGTGGCCTCTGGGTGGGGAATATAGGGATTTTCTAGGGTATGTGTGGGAAAATTCTGCAAACCAATCACAGAGCAGCGCCCTTCATGACGCGGCTTTATCTAGCCAATCATCATGCTCTCAGCTGTCAGGGAGCCCGATAAATAAATTTAAAGAGACTTCAAATGCCGCTGTTTATGCTAAAATCGGCCTCTTTCGGAAATCGTCCCGCAACGCTTATTTACCTAAAAAACCTCTACAAAACTTAACACAAACCTATCATAAACCTTACCTAACCTAAACCAGACCAAAATATAACTTAACCTAACCTAAAAAACTATGTTTGCCGGTGTTGAGCTAAGATTGGCTGATTTCCGAAATAGGGCCGATTTTAGCTCACTATCGCCAGAATGTTACGATAATACATAGCTGCCACATTAGCCTTTCAGCGTAATATTTCCCACTGATTACACAGAGACGTACCCAGGGTATACCTTGATGCGCTGATCATAGGTTCGAGTCTAGGGGTGCCCAAAATTAGTATCTATAGCCACTGCTGGCCCCGCGACGTACGTATGCCGTATCCGTGGCCCTGGCGGTACTCTGTTATAGTGGACGAGAACTGCGCGTTCGCTCTTTGGGTCAGACAAGACACAGGGGGGGGGCTAACACCTCACTGTGACACACGTGACACTTGTGTGCAAGGATAGTATAACTTTATAACATCCTTGCTTGTGTGTGTACGTGCGTGTGTACTAGTACGTCAGACATTTGATACCACCACCACCACCGGATCATTATAGCGGGAAAATTGTATGATGAACTATACGTTTTGATTCAAGAAGTCGAACCGATAATATATTTAATATATAGGTTTGCCCTGATATGAATTTATTACAATTACTATAGGTATTGTATGTTTTAAAAATGATATATATGGAGTCAATGAAGCAATAAACACATCACATTTCAAACAGGGAAGCATGAAAAGGCCTCTATAAATACACAATAAACATAAAGTATAGTGATACAACTTGTAATTTATTGTTTGTTGACGTCCCAGCCGCTTCAAATTTCACTCCCTTAGGGAGTTAAGGGTGCTCCCGACCACCCTTAGCCTCGCGGTCCCGTGCAAGTGAAAAAATGGTTTGAGCAATCTCCCTTAGAGGCGCTACGAGTAAAAGTCCCTTAGGGAGTAACTTACGGGCCCGTAACTCTTTCGAGCCCTCTCTGCCCATATACTTTAGGTTGATTTTTTAAAATATTGTTGGATAACTGAAAATAAGATATTTACGAATATAATATACATTTTAGATGTTTGTGGACTTTAGTGTTTTCCCCCAGAATATTGAGAACAATAACCTTGGGTCGAGGACTCGAGGCCTACAAGGCTACAATGCCATTGCTATACTGCCTGTTTTTTATGTCATATTACAGACAGC
>JACEEZ010000273.1:238771-242225 GCA_016584305.1 Chionoecetes opilio
AGTCCTTGACTTGGGGGGGCTCAGTCCCCCTTAGCCCCCCCACGGTGACGCCACTGGCCTCAACACGCGGTAGTGAGATCTGAGAGAGATGCATTTCCTATTTGCATATTGTCTTTGAATTTCATTGACGGGATGTTTCTATAAAGAAAATTGCATATGCTGATTCATCTTTACTTATATGCAAAACTTAATCACTCTAGCAAAATGTTCGAAAGATTATGAGAGAGAGAGAGAGAGAGAGAGAGGAGAGAGAGAGAGAGAGAGAGAGAGAGAGAGAGAGAGAGAGAGAGAGAGAGAGAGAGAGAGAGAGAGAGAGAGAGAAGTGGTAGAAGGTAAAAGGCAGTCAAGTAGGCATGCATTAGGACATGCAGGTAGGCTGGCAGGCAGACAAACGAACACACGGAGGTATACGCATGCAGAGAGAGAGAGAGAGAGAGAGAGAGAGAGAGAGAGAGAGAGAGAGAGAGAGAGAGAGAGAGAGAGAGAGAGAGAGAGAGAGAGAGAGAGAGAGAATGTACTGGATTTCACTGCAATACAGTGAATAAGTTATCAATATAAATTAGAGGAAATTGAAGAAATAAAGAGGAGGATGAGATCATTTTAAACATGATCAGCAGTCTCCTTTATGAAGCTGCAAAGTGGCTTCATCCTGAGACCCAACGGCGAACAGGAATGAAACTGCCAAACTGGGACGGAAATTTGAAGTACACATACCCTGCACACCTATACCCTTCCGTAGATAACACTAAAGTCGCCAGAACAACGTTTCTTTTCGATTTACAGACGTCTGGTGGTGTTAATACTTACATTTCTACATCCATGATTTCAGGAAAGTTAGAAGGGGCTATCTGGAGAGTCTGTGTCATTTTGTATCTTCATCTGTGTCATATTTTGGCTATAATTAATGAACAAATTACCAAAATATCAACCGAGTGGCGACCTTAAATACTACGCTTAAGTCGCCAGCTAGTGTTTACGTCCTCCCGCCCGGCTGCTGTCTGTCGTCGCCCGAAATAAAAAACGAGTAGTGAAATTTGAAACAGTTTATACTTGCAGATACAAAGCATAAAACAACACTGAAACAGGGTAGATTTAGATCATGAAACAGGGTAGAACAGTCATGATATTAACTACTGTGAATCATCTTCAGTGGCACATACAAATCAGTAGGGATGCTATAATTCGTAATATATGGCGGTTGGCGACAATAGTGCAGGTGGCGACTAAAGTGTTATCTACGGTAGAGAGACAAAAAAGTTACAAATAATCAGATATACTGGTATTCAGACGAAAACTCCTTCAAGATAGAAATATCAAGATTCCTCTAGAACAGCTCTAGTTTTTCTGATAAAGGAAATGGTGGTTTCTTTTTGCTTGCAATACGCCATAACAGTGAGCTCGATCTGCCATCTAGTGGCCGTCTGGGAACCTCCCGTCAGCTCAGAATGTCGGGTCTCGGGGTGTCGGGCTTGACTTATTTTCCATTATTCCCTACCAAACCAGCTACAGTTAAGTGTTGCCATGGTCAACATAGGTTTATGCAAAATGAAAATATACGAGTTTTACATTGTTCATAGCGTTATAAGGCCTCTTCCATTTGCGACATTTCAAGAACCAGTTCACGGAACCCAAGAGTTCAAGCGTTTCATTTGCGCACGAAAACCTGGGTCCGAGGCAAAGCGCGTAGTGACTCAGCAAAACCCTTGAACTTTCTCTAACTCACATTGAGAGGTGGGTAGCTTGGGTAGAGTTTTTTTTCAGTTCATAACAAACAATGGTCGCCTTGTGGCCCTATTTCTCTTATCGTGAAGGGTTTTTTTTCCGCATGCACGAGTCGGAAAGGATGTCAGGACGGCATAAAAAAGAGGCCTGGTGGTGGCCATGCGTTCCCGCGATCATAAACTTGATATGATCCCTTCACATAACAGCTAGCTGAGTTATCTCTCTCTCTCTCTCTCTCTCCTCTCTCTCTCTCTCCTCTCTCTCTCTCTCTCTCTCTCTCCTCGCGTTATTCTCTCTCCCCCCCTTCGTTATCCTCTTCGTTATCTCTCTTCTCTCTCTCTCTCCTCTCTCTCTCTCTCTCTCTCTCTCGCTCTCTCTCTCTCTCTCTCTCTCCTCTCTCTCTCTCTTCTCTTCTCTCTCTCTCTCTCTCTCTCATCTCTCTCTCTCTCTCTCTCTCACGTTATCTCTCTCTCGTTATCTCTCTCTCTTCGTTATCTCTCTCTCTCTCTCTCTCTCTCTCTCTCTCTCTCCTCTCTCTCTCTCCTCTCTCTCTCTCTCTCTCTCTCTTTGCCTCGCCAGCTGAGTATGTTTGTAAACAAAAAACGGGGTTTTTGCGTTCCATTTGTGACACGCGAACCCAACCCTGAACCCAGAACCCAACCCTGAACTGAAAGAACTGGTTCATGCAACTTGGGCACAAATGGAAGAGGCCTATAATGAGGATTGTTGGCAAAATAGAAACATTCGACCACAGGTGTCCTATAACATTCTACTAAATACTGTAAACTCGTAGAAGAATGCTTCAAGGCGGGTGTATGGGTAAATAATACCTTCTCTTTGCATGCATGAAGGTAATATTTACTCATACACCCGCCTTGAAGCATTCCTCTACAGTATTTAGTAGAATGTTGTAGGACACCTGTGGTCGAATGCTTCTATTTTGCCAACAATCCTCATTATAACGCTATGAATAATGTAAAACTCGTATATTTTCATTTTGCATAAATTAACCTATGTTGACCATGGCAACACTTAATTGTAGCTGGTTTGGTAGGGAATAATGGAAAATAAGTCAAGCCCGACACCCCGAGGCCCGACATTCTGAGCTGACGGGAGGTTCCCAGACGGCCACCAGATGGCAGATCAAACTCACTGTTATGGCGTAATAAAAATTACTAGAGGAGAGGAGAGGAGAAGAGAGGAGGAGAGAGAGGAGGAGAGGAGAGGAGAGGATCTATATAATTATACGAAGCGATACTAAGCGGTAGAGGTCACAGGCAGAAGAAGAAGAAGCTTATTAAGAAGATAAGATTTTCATCCTATCTAGACACTTTGCAAGTACCAACTACAAGGTTATTGACTATACAAAGCGCCGCCACGTCAGCATGAACTAGGCGGACTCGAACCGCTGACCGAATGCGCAGGGACGCTACACATTGCAAGCTCACGTCTCTACCAACCTTGCCACCCTGACGGGCAAGAAGCTTATTAACTATTTAAAAAAAAATAAAGTGCTGCATGATATAGGGCGCTGGTCTACTCCTGCCAGTGGCATCGCACGCTTCAAGATTTGCCACGCTGAAAGGCTGTGGTGCCGATGTGACGGTATGGACCACTGGTTCTCGAGGAGGGCGAGGCTACTGAATACTGATGCCTGCTGATATCATATTTTTTTCCATTTATTGATTTAGCTAGTTTTTTTTTCTCTCTCTCTTTCTCATTTATTTTTCCT
>JACEEZ010000274.1:0-32135 GCA_016584305.1 Chionoecetes opilio
TCCCGTATTTTTTTTATTTCCCTGTATGCATGTAGTATTGTGACTGCCATGTACTAAAGTATACAAATTTTCATCTAATGTAACAAGTTCATTATACACGGAAATGTCGGAAATATCAAACTTTCACCTTATATAACAACGGTTTTTTACAGTAATCTCCCGTTTTTCCGTCGTTTAATATCCGTCGTGCAACGTTATCCGGCGCCAGCAATTCGGCTGTATTAAAACACTATCCGTCCATGTAATGCATTATCCAGCAAAGTTGCGGCACTTATTTCAGCGCGAGATGCACTAAACGTCTTTTCGCCGGATAATTCGGTACGCATTTGGCTCGTAAACAGAGCGAGTTGCAGGAACCGCCATGATGCCTCGGTCACGCGCCCGCCAAAACTGCTAGCGTGTATTGTGCCGACGAGTCACCATTCCTAACCCAGGCTATCCTAACTTATTAGTACAGTACCATACCTTACCTAACCTATTAGTACAGTACCATACCTAACCTAGCCTATCCTAACCTATTAGTACAGTACAGGGAGGTCCCGTTATACGAGCATTCGGTATACGAGAAATCAATGATACGAGCTGAGTAAATTAGGGTCTATTTTCATATACGAGATCGAAAATCCAATGCTAACGACATTCAAACTGGGTCATCAAGGGATCAAGGGGAGGAGGAGAACTCTAACCCAGTCATCCCTGCAAACGCAGTCACCCCTGTTTTCTCTCGAGCCTCGGAGAGAGAAAACAGGGACTCTCAGCTGGCTACGTGCCAGCTTCCTGTCTCCCCACACAACATTACCACTTGTGAGTGTTATGCATATTTTGTTTAATTAATGTGCAGTTATGTTATTTTTGTGTGCTATTTTCTCTTTCAGAATGCTTTTTCTACAGAATAGGTAGTACAGTGTGGGTAATATAGACGCTGTGTGTTTGTTATGTTTGGTATAGTTTATTTTAGTTTGAAAACATGTCTTTGATGGGGTCCTGGAACCAAACCTATATTTTACCAATAGTTATGTATTTCACTATACGAGATTTTGCTTTACGAGTATGCCAGGTGGAACCTAACTGCTCGTATCTTCGGGACCTTCCTGTACCATACCTAACCTATCCTATCCTATTAGTACAGTACCATACCTAATCAAGCCTTATTTATTATTATTATTATTATTATTATTATTATTATATTATTATTATTATTATTATTATTATTATACCTTACACGGCAGGTGACGTACTCATACGTCCATAGTAGGTGGGCGAGGAAGGCGGGTGACGTACCAGTGTGTCATTAAGATTTTGGCCCAATTCGAGAGAATGGAACCCAAAATGCCAGGGGTCGCTGGCATTTTAACTCACTTTTTTGATAATAAGTTGGTCTACTGGAAACAAAAATATGGACTTATTCCACTGCACTTAAAACACAAAAGTATAATATTAAGAACGATTTTCTTCTATATGTATTTGTATAGAAGCCTGATTCTGTAAAACATTGTATATAACCAAATTAAATAACCAAGGAGGTTATAGTTGAGGAGGCGAGGTAAATGCTACTCTATGATATTATATAGTCAATAACGTATGTTAGAAGTTATCTATACCTAGGCCGTCATATTTTCCTGTTATTATTGTGTATCATCAGATAAAAAGCCTAGAAGTGCAATGAGTCGACGCGTGAAGTGACAATGTTTTGATTCAATCTCCCCGCCCCCCACTCCCCGCCGCGGCGTGTCGCCTCCACAATGGGAGTTTTCAAAGCTAAGCCGCCAGATGTCTCTCGCGCATCTCACATCCTCTCCCCTTTGACGTGAATGATCTATCCATCTTCTGCCCTTTGAGCGTGAATGATCTATCATTTACCGAAAATTTCCCGGTACATTTTCGGGGCATATCAGAATTACCCTGCAATACAACAACTGAAACAGTTTTTAAATAAAAAAATGTAGTTTATCATTTTATTTTGTCGCAGTGGATGAAAATTTTGGCAAAAAAATTTGAATATTTAAAAACTAAATCTTTAAAATCGTCTTTTCATGAAAACACGCAAGTTAAAGCAGAATGGCTTCAGGAAATATTTACCTGTAGGTAAGCATTCACTGAGTACCTGTTTTAGGTGTATATGTCTCTCGGCGGCAAATTTACCTCCGTCACCCTCCGAAGGGCCGCTGGTGTTTTTTCAGACGGGAAAATTTACTATGTTGAAATTAATGAACAGAATTTGAAGAATTTAATATTTCTATGTGTAAACATTTTGAAAAAAATAGTTATATGATTATCTTGCTGTAGTATTATCAGTAGTGACAAGCAGCGGCAACTTGACGTTAATCCTCTGGAGGCCCGCTGGGCGCTGGTATTATTTGTAAGGGGGAAATATTCATATCATATTATATATATTAACACAGTAATATACATAGTATCTCAATACGGTACCATCACTATTATTAAGGCCTGTTTAAAGCTATTAAAAATTGTTATAGAATTTTTATAATAGTTTATAGAATTATCATATATCAGTTTATTTCAAATATTTCCAGCTTAATCAGGAACACCCAGGATACATAAAATAAAGATGAGATACGTACATAGAAGGATTTTTACAGGGAAAAAAGGTTATCAGTTAGTCTAGTGTGTAGCTAGTATCATAAAAAAAATAACATTTGATTAATTACCGAGCAAAGATTACGGGATAACATGTGCCAAGGTTATTTTTTCCCCTTTATTTCAATAACTTCCAACTATTATCAACACTATCAATACTAAACGGTACACCTAATAAGGAATATGTAGAGGTGGAGAATTAACATGGATATAATATCATGATTAGAACAGATATTATTTGAATTCCCTGCTATCATGCACTAACTGCCAGACGTACGATAGCTATTAAAAAGGGGTTAAAAACCCACAAAAGGCCTAAATTATCACCCTAACCATCGATAACATAATGAGAACTTAGTTATAACATTTTTTTCGCTCCTTCATTATATCGAAATAGACTGAATAATATAAATGATTGCAGTACGAAAAACTTTTTTTTTTAGGAATTTCCTCGGCAGCTTGGGGTCAATGACGCGAGTGAAATCACTTCAAATCAGTTACTTGGAAACGCACAAGGGGGTGGATGTTTTTATGTTGTTCGCCGCAATAAATATCCTTCTACATGGCTGTACAGTGTTCCCGTACACCAGCATGAAAACCCCAATAACGAAAATTTTTTTGTACTTATGAAATAAACAATGTCCGTAGCAATTATGATCTCCTTTTCATCGTATTACTGGATAACGACATAGGAATATTTATGGTTATACTTTCTAAGTATATTGCAGATATATAATGTTTTTTATAAGTGTTAAACAGCCCATTAGTCTATTAATCAGCTAATGGTTGTGAAACACCCTTAAAACATTACTATATCTGCAATATATTTAGAAGTATAACCATAATATTCCTCAATCAGTTAATATAATAGCGGCAAATGGTCATATGCCCTACGGCGGGCCGCTGGGAGCGGCCCACCGGTGACCCTCTGAGCAAATCCTCACGGCCCTACGTCGTACACTTCCGTCGGGCCGCCGGTAAGACATAGGGAGGGCCTCCGGAGGCCCTCCGTCTTTGTGTTTGCTGGGTCGTGAGACACGAAAAATACTTACCCCTTGGGTGGTGGGTGACAACCTGCTACCCCGGGACACAGGGCTATTGGGGCATCCGGGTTACCACAGTTACCGTAAATGGCGCGTACAAGTTGACTTTTTGAGCCTGAAAAAATCTCTCCAAACTAGGTGTTGATGTGTGGAACAAGGGTGAACTCCTTTTTAAATATGGAGCGCTATGACGTCATGACATGACATCCCTGTCATGGCGGACCAGCTGATCGACGAATGGTCAACTGGGGCAGTTGATCCCCGGCGCCCGTTGAGTGAACCACAACACGGGTAGCAGAGCGTAGTTACTGCACTATGGCGTGGGTCCAAGTGGCCCCCAAGTTTGTTGATGAGTGGACTGTGGGCGTACGAGAATTGGGGGAAAGACATTGAAATTGGTGTGAACTGACGGATTTGAAGAAAGAGAAACAGGCGTTAGCCATCCATTTGTTTTGGGTTTGGCCGGGCAAGAAAAGCGTCGTCTGAGATGGGACATGGTGGATCTAAAAAAGGGAAAAATGGCGTGGATATTTACTGGAGAAACTTGATGGCTTGTTTTTGGTGATAAAGGCCGCCGACAATTTGCGGCATTCCAGGGCAGGGATCCCTCAAAAAATCCCTCGTAAGGGACAACTTATGAGTGTATGGCTACAATAACCTTACGAGGTGGGCTGAGGGAATGTTCGTATCGAGCAGTCCACTCCCGTACGGTGATCGGTGGCCTCTGGGGGGAATATTAGGGATTGTTTGGGGAAATTCTGCTGACCAATCACAGAGCAGCGCCTCGCATGACGCGGCCTTATCTAGCCAATCATCATGCTGTCAGGAGCCCGATAAATAAATTAAAAGACTTCAAATGCCGCTGTTGTGCTAAAATGGGCCTCTTTCGGAAATCGCCCCGCGGACGCTTATTTAACCTAATAACTCTACAAACTTAACACATACCTTCATAAACCTTACCTAACCTAAACATAACTTAAATATAACTTACCTTAACCTAAATACTATATTTTTCCCGGGGTTATGCTAAAAACGGCCAATTTTAGCACAACACCGCCAGAATGTTACGATAATTTCATACTGCCATATTAACCCTTTTAGCGTATATTCGCCCGCTGAATACTAGAGAGACGTACCCAGGGGATACCTTGATGCGCTGATCATAGGTTCGAGTCCTGCGTGCCCGAAATTAGCATCTATGGAGTATGGACCATTGCTGACCCGGCGTATCGAGAAAGTGGGCCCTATTCGTAGCCGCGGTGGTCTCTGTTAAGTGGACGAGAAATGCGCGTTCGCTCATTAGGTCAGACAAGAAAGCACTGAGGGACTAAAACTTCACTCTGACATACGTGCACTTGTGTACAAGGTAGTATAACTTTATAATATCCTTGCTTGTGTGTATACGTGCGTGTGTACTAGTACGTCAGACATTTGATACCACCACCCCGACCGCATCATTATAGCTGCCAAACTTGTATGTGAACTTTTACGTTTGATTCAAGAAGTCGACCGATATATATATTTAATATTTAGGTTTGCCCTATATGAATTTATTACAAGTATAGGTATTGTATGTTAAATATGATATATATGGAGTCAATGAAGCAAAAAACACATCACATGTCAAACAGGGAAGCATGAAATGGCTCTAAATACGCAAAAAACAAAGTATAGTAATACAACTTGTAATTTATTGTTTTTTTTGATCTCTAGCCGCTTCAAATTTCACTCCCTTAGGGAGTTTAAAGGGGGCTCCAGACCACCCTTAGCCTCGTGGGCCCGTACCAAGTGAGAAATGGTTTGAGCATCTCCCTTAGAGGCCCCTACGAGGTAAAAGTCCCCTAGGGTAATCTTACGGGCCCGTAACTCTTTCGAGCATCTCCCCCCCGGAGTTATATAATTTCGGAGGAGCAGTGATATGGAGATCAGGAAATTTGTGTCATGTTTGAAGTTTAAACTAGGGTTGTGCGGTATCAAGAAAATACCGGTATTGCCCATACCAGTTTTGGGAGTAATACCGGTACGGTCCTCACACCGGTATCAATTACGATACCGGTAATACCGATACCGTACAGTTATACCGGTATCGGTATTTGTTTTTTTCGTGTTTTTTTTACTTGTCCATTCTCAGACAATTATTACCTCTACAGCATCGCCCCCCCCTTAAATAAAGTTTCCTATAGCGTCGGCCATTTCTTTTTTTACAATTATAAACCCCCACCGTGCAGCATAGGTAAAGCCGGTAAGGTAAAGATGGGAGCATATGCTTAGCTGGGGGTGGGTGGCGGGTGCTCATCTCCATGGCATTAGCCCTTAGAGCCTGTGGTGGGTGAGAACCGTTACCACCCGCACACAGGGCTAGTGTGACTCCCGGGTTACCACAGACCACAGTACAGCATAAAGGTAAGGGAAAGATGGGGGCATACGCTAAGCTGCGCGTGGCATGCGGTGCTTTATCTACGTGCATTAGCCCTTAGAGCCCGTGGTGGGTGAGAACCCTTACCCCGGACACAGGGCTAGTGTGACTCCCGGGTTACCACAGTTACCTTCCCCAGTTACCCCCGGTACCCATTTATCAACCCCCAAAGGAAGGAAGAACAGCTTATAGGGTGGTCACCGACTTGCCTGGCCCGGGATCGAACCAGGGCCAGCAATTTGTAGCCAGGCACGCTAGCCACTGCACCACGGAGGGGACGTACAGCATAGACCCCCTAAAATAAAGTTTCCTGTGTGTCGGCCATTGACAAAATTTAAGGGGGGGGACCGAGTAACTATGGCCTAGGCCCCGCACCCCAGAGGAAAAAATATGTTTTCAATGAAAATCTGAATGCTGGACATTTTTTATTTGCTCGAACACTGTTACATTGCATGTACCATAATATGCCACAAATTAGTACAATGTAATTAAAATATGGGTGGAAAAAGTTTTAATTAAACTAATATGAAATCTGAACCACATTTGGTAAAATTTTAGAGTCCTTTCCCGCCCTTATTAGTTTTATTTTAAACCCGACCTTCACAATCCCCTTTAGTACCTCTAAAACGTAATAAAAAAGTGGGGGAGATTAAAAAATAAAAAATAAATTACTAACCTAACCTTTAACCTAACTTGGTAAAATTGTAGTCCCTTTTCCCACCCTTATATCTCGTTAGGAGGTTATTGGGTTTGGTTAGAAATTTTTTTTTGGGGGGCCCGGGCGGGGGTAATATAGGGGGGGGGGCGTTGAAGGGGGGATCTCTCCCCCACTTTATAATTACGTTTTAGAGGTATCTGAAGAGATCTGTGAAGGTCTGGGGAAAAAAAAAACTAAATTTGGGCTGGAAAAGGACTCTAGAATTTTACCCCACATTTCATTCAGGGCCCCGCACTCCCACGTACCGGCCTATATAGGCCTCGCACACCGTAAATCCGCCCCTGGCGTCGGCCATCTCTTTTTTTTTTTAATTCGTAACCCTTGCCGTACAGCATAGACCCCCTAACATAAGTTTTATGTGGCGTAGGCCATTTTTTTTTTTTTTTACAAATTTTTAACCCCTACCGTACAGCATAGACCCCCCTAAAATAAATGTTATTTGGCGTAGGCCATTCTTTTTTTGCATCAATAATCTAATATACTATAGAGTAGCCGTGTGTGTGTGTGTGTGTGTGTACTGTGTGTGCATCTAAGTATGATGGTATATCAGTATCTTATTATTATCATTATGATCATTATCAATATTATTATTATTATTTTATTATAATTATTATTATCATTATTGTTATCAATATTATTGTTAGTATCCTATTTTTGTTATGATTATTTTATCTGAGTTATTATTTTTATTATTATAACTTATTATTATCATTAATACCTTTGACATTATTGTTATTATTTTTATTATTATTATTTTATTATTGTTGTTTTTATTATTATAATAATTTCATCATTTATTTTTAATTATTTTATTGTTATTATTTCAAAGGCGTAGAGCCGTAGACGGAGACACGTGAAACGCGAGTTCCTTCAAAATAGATGGTAAAGGTACGAGGGGTCAGTCTTATCTGAGGTGTAACACACACACACACACATACACAGTCACACCCCACACACACACACATATATATATACACACACACGGGTACTCCGTGGTGTAAGGGAAGCACGCTCGGTTCACAACCCGGGTTCGATCCCCGGGCAGAGCGGAAACAGATGGGTTGTTTCCTTTAAAAAACCCGAGCCCCTGTCCACCCAGCCAGTGAATGGGTACCGGGTGTTAGCTGGGGGTTTGTGACCTGTCTCCTAGGTGATGGGCTGAGGGGCAGATTTTCAGTGATTGGTACCATGTGGGGTACTAAACAAAATGGTATATTATGAAAGCTTTTTATGTCTATTTTCCCATAACTGTTTGCTGGACACCTGTATCTTGTAGCTTTATATGTGTAATTTGTTTTCAAAGATACTACCCGCAGTGAAAATGCATCATTTTTGGCCTTTTTTAAAAATCACTTACAGAACAGCAATACAGTAAAACCCTTATAACTGGGCCCACTGTATAACTCGGAATTTGATATAACTCGGCATGGCAGACTAATGTTTTTTTTTTTTTTTTTTTTTTTTTTTTTTTTTTTTTACACCCACACACACACACACAAAACACACACACACACACCCACCCCCACCCCACACCCACACCCACACCCACACACCCACCCACCCACACCCCACAACACACACACACACACACACACACACACCTATGCCCATACACATGTAGGCAGTGAGCTCCAGGGGTGAATGATAGGCCCTGGAGGCTCACTCGAGGGCTGTGAGGTTTGGGCCCTCGCCCGTGGTGGCGCAGGCAGGATTGTTATAGTGGACGCCTGTGATTAGGGCTCATGCCGCCCCGTGTCCTCCCATGCACACACAGTCGAAGGTAGAGTTAATGGACAGGGCAGTGGGTGTTCTTAGGCCACTCGACGGTGCAAAAGTTTTCAAGTGGATTTATGGGTCTCACTGGGGATCGAACTCGGGTCTTCGAGAACGCCACTCGGTGACGCTAACCCCTCTGCTACCGCCTCACCTAAACTGCATCTCTGGTTTTTTACTCGGCATATCATGCCCTCACAACCTCTTCTGTGAACATGTAAACAGAAGTTGGCAAAATAATGTATCTCGGCATATTGATGTTATAACTGCATCTCTTCGCTTACACTCTGCATATCGTCAGTCGCATAAAGTCGTATTTTGTCCTTTGATCTTTTCCTGCAAGCTCAGGCTTCAATTTCATTCCCTTCCGCTGGAGACACCCTTGCGTGATGGAGCTGACATCTTGAAATACAGTACTGTATGATGTAATCCCAAAAAAACGTAAAAAAGGTGGCAAGTAAAGCAAAAAGGGCGGGGAAACCCCGCGTGTAGGCTGTCAGCTGCTGAGCCGTTGTTTATGTCGTCAAAGCACCGTCTTGGACACGAATTTCCCTTTTTTGTTTGAAATTTAAAAAGGATTGGTTTCTGCTTCAAAAACACAACAAACTTGGGAGGAGCCGAAATAATAATCAATGCAAAACATTGCAAACAATATCACAGAGTAGTATAACACACATTTCAGCAAGTGTTATTGGATTGGGTTTTGTAATCCAAGACGGTCTTGGACGACAAAAACACGGGTCAGCCTACGCACTGGTTCCCGATCTTCATTTAATTTGCCACCTATTTTTACGTGTTTGGGATTACATCATACGTACTGTATATCAAGATGTCAGCTCCATCACGCAAGGGTGTCTCCAGCAGGAAGGGAATGAAATTGAAGAGCTGAGCCTGCGGGAAAAGGTGAAAGTGCTGCAAGGATGGATGCAGGTGCGTCCATGTGTGCTATTTGTGCTGAGTTTGATATCAATCCAGCACATTCTACCGTTCATTGGTAAGTGTAGTTTTTATGTTTTTACAGTACTGTATTTCCTTTTTTTTTTTTTATTTATTATATAACCCATATCAGAGGGGGGCCCATTGAAAAAACTCGGCACATTGAATAACTCGGCAAGGGCCAGAGCCCTATCGTGCCGAGTTATAAGGGTTTTATTTGTACCTCCATATATGATATTAATTATTAAAACAGAAAGGCAGAGGAATATATATTTATATCTTTGTTGTCAGCCACATAATATCTACAATATAATGTATGTTATGCCAAGTTGAATATTTGTCCTTGTAAAATAGGTCAGTGATTCCTATGCTACTGTGCAGTATTTTCTCTGCAGTATTTATTGTGGGTAAATAGCCCACCTTATCAACCTTTTAGTTTGTATTGTTATTGGTTAGTATGTTGAAACCAGTCCATAAACATGTGCTTTGTGGGAATCACTTTGCCGCACCAGCGACCATGCAAGGTTTTTGTTCTTGGCTAGCGTAGCTTCTGTCTGTGTTATCTGCAGGATGAAGTGGGGCTATTGGAGGTGGACATTTCCTCTCACTGCAATCATAGTGAGACAGTACAGGTTCTATTGTAGGGAGTGTCTTTTCTTGTCTTTCTGCACAGCTGTACGATGAGGTGGTGGAAGGGCAATAGAAACCTGTGGCTGAATGATTATTCCATTCACACGATGAGATGTCCCAGCACCACTTAGAGTTTCCTCTTGTCTGTCTATATTGTCATATGCCAGTACTGTTGGAACCCAACATGTGTTTGTGTTGGTAACAAAACCCCAAGACCAGCTTGTTGTTCCAATTTCTGTAGACACAGTGCTGTATCTATTTCTTCAAGCTTTGAATATGATATGCCATGACCCAAACGATTTAAGATTTTTATAAGCTCTACATTTCCAGTGAGGGTTTTCACAGCCCATCCCAAACAAAACTGCTTTGAACTTTTCATTTGACCCAATGTCACTCCATATATGAGATCTTGACAAAGTGACTAGACCATTTTTTTTTACACGAGCTGCTGGAGTAGTTTCAAAGTCTCTATTTCCCAGTGAGAAGAGTAGTCATGAACAACTTTAAGGGCTTTGGTATTTTTTACATATTGTTCATTGAGCTCATCAGGATGTGGCGGCCATGGCTGCTCATACTGTTCAGTTTTTATGATTTTTTCGCAGATGTATGCCGTTTTGACAATGAATGTTCCATGCTCTGCTCATCAGATGAATACAGCTCAAGTTTTTCCTTCACTGCCATGTAATCTCTGGCTAGTTGCTCAAAGGTCAGATTGTCAGGGCTGATCAGCAGTCTGTTGTTGTTACCATGAAAGATGTTGAGACATTTGGGCCAAATTCTGCTTCAAGTTTGCGTGTACGTGTTTCTTGGTATGCATCTTGGATGTTTGTCACTCCTTCAGCATTCATATATGATACCAACTTTTTTGTTAAGTCAGTCATCTGTGATATATGGGTTTTGCAATTAACTCCTGTCTGATATGATCAAAAAATTTGCTGGTAAGCATATGATTCAGAGGCTGTATATGCTTCATCTTCCTCGTTGTCTTTGTTCCCAGCCATTTGTTTAGGTCTTTGTTGTGTGTATTCAAGATAGCAAGATTTATGGTAGTGTGCTTCAGCACCACTATCTCACGTGATGTCATGGCCAGGATATGTTTATCAATACTTCTTGACCTTCAGACCGTTCTTGAGTCAAGTATCTGCAGGCAGCTTCTCGTATAGTCTTGTTGCTCGTAACTCAACTGATTGAGTCAATTTTTTACGACTAAGGCTCCTTTTTTGCATATTTTTTAGTCCTTGTCACAAAAATACATTTTGCAGGATATGTGCGTGACTTTGCTACTTCCAGCCTCTCGCTGAGTTCGTTTCTATTCCCGTGTTTCCCAAATTTCTCAGGAAGGTGAGTTTTAGTTTTTTTAGTTTGCTCAAGATTCCTGTGTGTGAATCCATTTCGACATGATGTTTCATAATATATGTCTGGCATCTCCTCAGATTGTGTATCAAGTTCAAGTATTGGACCATATCTTCTAATTTTAGCTGCATTAACAAGTGTCTTCCATGACTCAAGGTCCTTTGGTCTGGTTAAGTTATTGAGTGGTACCTGTTTGTTACACAGTATGCAGAGGGCAGTCTCCATTTTTTTATGTTTTTCCGATGGTCCCAAGAGTGGATCGTAATCCTCATCAGAAGCCATATTTCTTAATCAGATCTCTGAAATTAGAGAAAAATAATATTATATTCTCTGATTGAAAGTATTTACTTACCTCATCACAATAACTTGTTCACATGTATCAGTTAAATGATTTACATAATCAATTTCGCACTTTTTATGGTACAATGAACATATAAACTTAAAATCACTGTACAGGACAAAAGCTACCCCATTGGAATGTCCAGCAAGCATTTTTGGTAATGGTTCACCATTCTGGGCAGAGATGCTCGAAAGAGTTACGGGCCCGTAAGTACTCCCCTAAGGGACTTTTACCTCGTAGCGCCTCTAAGGGAGATGCTCAAACCATTTTTTCACTTGCTACGGGACCGCGAGGCTAAGGGTGGTCGGGAGCACCCTTAACTCCCTAAGGGAGTGAAATTTGAAGTGGCTAGACGTCAATAAACAATACATTACAAGTTGTATCACTATACTTTATGTTTATTGTGTATTATAGTCATTTCATGCTTGCCTGTTTGAAATGTGATGTGTTTATTGCTTCATTGACTCCATATATATCATATTTAACATACAATACCTATAGTACTTGTAATAAATTCATATCAGGGCAAACCTATATATTAAATATATATATCGGTCGACTTCTTGAATCAAAACGTACAGTTCATCATACACGTTTGGCAGCTATAATGATGCGGTGGTGGTGGTGGTATCAAATTTCTGACGTACTAGTACACACGCACGTATACACACAAGCAAGGATATTATAAAGTTATACTATCCTTGCACACAAGTGTCACGTGTGTCACAGTGAGGTGTTAGCCCCCCCCCCCCCCCCGTGTCTTGTCTGACCTAAAGAGCGAACGCGCAGTTCTTGTCCACTATAACAGAGTACCGCCAGGGCCACGGATACGGCATACGTACGGCGCTGGCCAGCAGTGGTCTATAGATACTATTTTCGGGCACGCGAGACTCGAACCTATGATCAGCGCATCAAGGTATACCCTGGGTACGTCTCTGTAGTAATCAGTGGGAGAATATTACGCTGAAAGGCTAATGTGGCAGCTGTATTATCGTAACATTCTGGCGATAGTGAGCTAAAATCGGCCCTATTTCGGAAAAAAGCCTATCTTAGCTCAACACCGGCAAACATAGTGTTTAGGTTAAGTTATGTTTAGGTCTGGTTTAGGTTAGGTAAGTTTATGATAGGTTTGTGTTAAGTGTTGTAGAGTTATTTAGGTTAAATAAGCGTCCGCGGGGACGATTTCTCGAAAGAGGCCGATTTTAGCATAACAGCGGCATTTGAAGTCTCTTTAAATTTATTTATCGGCCTCCCTGACAGCTGAGAGCATGATGATTGGCTAGATTAAGGCCGCGTCATGAAGGGCGCTGCTCTGTGATTGGTTAGCAGAATTTTCCCACACATATCCCTAGAATATCCCTATATTCCCACCCAGAGGCCACCGATAACCGTACGGGAGTGACGGCTCGGTACGAGCATCTCCCTCAGCCCACCCTCGTAAGGTTATTGTAGCCATACACTCGTAAGTTGTCCCTTACGAGGGATTTTCGAGCATCCCTGCCCTGGATGATAGATTAAAGGGATTTTTAGTGCCTCTAGATGGTACCAACCGACCAGGTTGGCCCATGGACTATCCGGGTGGTGTGGCTTCCCCCAACACAAAGCACTAGGGATGAATGATAAAAATGTTGATATGGAGACGGGGCCACACGAGCGTTGCTCTGGCCCTGTAAAAATACAACTAGATGAAGATCAATACACACAGTCAGTCACACACACACATATCTTTGAAATAATTATATTAATAATATAATAATAATAATAATTTGGATCATAATAATAATGACAATAATGAAAATGATGATGCTATTATTAAACCGTAATAATAGTAGACTAAGACTAATAATAATAATAATAATAATAACAATAATGAAAATTTTATCTAGGCTAGATTTGTATAGTGACGCCTGTGTGATAGGTAATGCTCCGTTTTCTGTGATGGTCTTACGGGGGGACTCTTCCCTCAGGGGTAGAGGGAGGGAGGGAGGTTGTCAGAGCGGCATTGTCAGCTGAGCTGTTATCGGCCAATGATAACACGCGCCTCAGATTCTGAGGCTCTGAGCCAATGAGCGTTACGCTACCATACGTGTCTCGGCAGTCCGGTCTGTTGCGAGAAAGAAACACAATACCGAAATCCAATACCGACCAAATAATATACCGATACCGGTATACCGATGCACCACCAATACCGAAAACAAAAAATACCGGTATTTCGGTATACCGAAAACCGGTGCACATCCCTAGAACTTTGAACACACATATTTCAAGTTCAACAAGCAAGGTACGTCTCTTCCAGATCCAGTTATGGCTTTCATATTACTTGCTTCATGCCGATTGAGGGACAGTGAGCAACAATTAGTGATGTCTGCAATCACAGAGGTGTCATATGGCAACATGAAAAATACTTTGAACCGCATATTCGCTGGGGAAATCAGTGCGCAGTTTGAATCTGTACCAGCCGGGCCTGTCTGTGGTGTAAAAAGTGAGCCAGTTTTATGGGAGAAGAGATGACGGGTCAGAGTGAAGGTGTGGTGAAGGAGGAAGAGGCATTATATGTCAGAGGTTTTCAGCGTGGTAGATCAGGGTATGGAGGCGGTCGCAGGGGCAGACAATCAAGCAGGGCAAGAGGCTATCCCAGTTCATCCACAAGGAGGCAGAATCCACTAGGGCCGGATGGTAGGGTGACAAGGTGCATGATATGTGACTCAACGATTCCATTGGGTCAGGTACTGTCCAGATGCTTATGAAAATAATGGAAGTTGTGGGAGTTCTGCTGCAGCAAGTGGCAGTCTTGAGGGAGATCCTGAGACAGCATATTTATCATTATTTTTAGGTTATGCTGGAGACGGAGATAGTGATGTTAAATTAAGTGGGCTTGTGAAAGATACCAAGGGCTGTGCAGTACTGGGAGGTCCCGAAGATACGAGCAGTTAGGTTCCACCTGGCATACTCGTAAAGCGAAATCTCGTATAACGAAACACATAACTAATGGTAAAATATAGGTTTGGTTCCAGGACCCCATCAATTTAAAAAAGAAAAGAAAAAAAAAAAGACATGTTTTTCAAGCTAAAATAAACTATAGCAAACACAAAAAAAACACAGCGTCTATATTGCCCACACTGTACTACCTATTCTGTAGAAAAAGCATTCTGAAAGAGAAAATGGCACACAAAATAACATAACTGCACATTAAATAAACATAAAACATGCATAACAAGCAAAAGACTTTGTAATGTAGGGAACGCCGCATGATACAAGAGAAGGTAGTGTAGCGGTCCCAAGGTTGGGGCCGCACACTTGCTAATTACCCCTAAAGGTCAGGCCGCGCCATATGCTTAATTACCCTTCAGGTCACGCCTTGCTAGGGGTGACCTGACTGGTCCCAAGGTTGGGGCAGCACACCTGCTAATTACCCCTAAATGTCAGGCCGCGCCATTTATTCTTTTTAAAAATTACCCTTCAGGCCCGGCTTGCTACGGGTGACCTCACTGGGGTCAACCAACCAGCAAACATGGGGTATGGGGCCTGTGTCGGCTTTGTCCGGTACTAGGAACGGCGGAGGGCGACTGGTTTGGCAAATGGTGAAGCCGATGTCCCCCCCATGGGAAATAAACCCCCAATTTTTAAATTGAAGGCCCCAAAAGCCCGACCCCGGAAGGATTTTAATTTAATGGTTTAAAAACCGGGGGAAGGATTAAAAAGGGGGCAAAGTCGGTTGGGAAAAGTTGAAAAGGTGGTATGTAAGGGGTTTGGGCCCCCGCCCGTTGGACGGCGTTGTCTCCCAAAAAAAAAAACCGTAATGGCCCGGGTCCCCCCCAAAAAATTTTTTTTTCCTCCCCAAAATCTTTAGATCCCCTTCCTTAAAAAAGTTTTTTCCCCGAAACCCCCGCCCCATCTACCAAAGGAAAAAAATTTTGGGGGGGGTTTTCCCCCCCGGGGGGTTTGGGGGACCAGGGGGGGCCCGGGGGTTTTTTTAAAAAAAATTAATGTTCCGGGGTAATTTTAAAACCCAAAAAAGAGAAAAAGGGAAAATTTTAATTACTTTAACAAAAAAAATTTTTTTTTAAATCCCGGCATAACCATAGTAACTAATTTGTAATTTTTTTTTTTTTTATTTAATATTTATATAAAATATTTTTAATTCCAAGGTTTGTTGCAAACATATTTCAACATTTAAATGAAACACAGACCAATTTTTTTAAAAGTGGGGAAAAAAATTTTTCCGGGGTTTTGGTTAATCTTTATTGGGGGGAGAGGGGATACGTTTGGGGGGGGTGGGCCCGGGGGGGTTTTGTTTGCCCCCCGGGAGAGGCCCCCCCAAAAACCCCCCCGGCCCAATATGAACCACAGACTACGGAGTGGAAGTGGACCGAGTGCGGTCCGCCTGGCTCTACATTTACTGCTCACATAACACTTACAGGCCTAGCTTCAGAGCTTGAGATAGGATGCACGAACACCAATTGCAATCTCACTCCACACAAAGACGTTTAATAAAGGTACCGTAGGACCTTTAAGAAACAGGAACCAGGAGATGTAGTGAACAACCTTAGAGATCGATGTAAAGTCAAATAACGTATAGACAGGGAATATAAAAAAGCTCTCAGAAAGCTTTTGCCTTTACCTTCCCAGATAAGAATCACTTTAGAGTCCTTCGTCCCGCCCTTATGAGAATGTTTTTTTTTTCCTACTAGCACTCTGAAAAAGATCATTTCAGATCACCTCTAACACGTTAGAATTATAAAGTAGCGAAAGATGCCTACCGTGCGTAAAGCCCCCGCTGCCTCCCAGTGGCGCGTCCACCAAACGGTTAACAAAAATTGGTGGTGGGGCTTAGCCCCGCGGGGGGTGAGTGATGGGCTATCCAGCTGGGGGATGGGTTCAGGGGGGTGTGGTAATGGTTAGAAAATTAATCAGTTTCCAGAGGTCATTTTGAAGTGCCCAAAAAAGAGAAGAAAGTGGAAGTAAGCTTTAATTACTATGACACCATAAAACTTAATTAGTTATTACCAGCATCCAGAGCATAGTAACTATATTTGCTAAATTGAATTAGTTTTTTTATTTAATATATCTATATATAGAAATATATTAGTAATTCCTAAGGTTTTGTAGTAGCAAACATATTTCAACATTTTTCAAATGAACACAATGCAACAATGACGCAATTGTTTCTATAAAAGTGAAGGGTGGAAAAATGACACGGGGTTTGGCCGCTGGCAATACTTAATGGGAAAAAGGGGAGAAAGTCAATACTGGTTATGTTGGGGCCGTGGTAGCAGGCTTACGGCAAGAAATTACATCAGGGTGTTACGGCGACCTGGAATGAAATGGTAGGCACGGACTTGAGGAGGCAGGCGCCACTGCCTGTCCCACCATATAAAGGACTCAAGCCGGCTGGTATAATAACCGAAAAATAAATACGATGAATAAGTCCGAACCTAAGCGAAGAACTGTACACAAACGCGGACAAAAGAAAGCGAATCACCCCTAAGCGAGGACTGAATGGGAAGCGGGCCGGGCAGCGACAGATCATATGTTAGCAAACCAGGCGTTAGTGAGGGTTTATATTGAGGTCTCGTTTTCCGATATCGGTCCCTAATATCTTAAGGTTAGTAATTAATTTTTGAGGTCTAGATAGGCAAGGTATAGTAAGGTTGAAGCTTTGCAGGTTATAGTGAGGTTAGGCTAGGTTATATTGAGGTTAGGTTAGGTTATAGTGAGGTAGGCTAGAATATTAATATTACGATAAGTATATTTTCTTTTTGTGTCAAGGGGTTCGTTAGGGGAGAGGGAAGAGGTGAAGGGGCAGCTACTCCTACACTTTATAATGACGTGGTCAGAGTATCACAAGTGATCTCGTGAAGTCATGGAGGAAAACCCCCGCTAATAAGGGCGATAAGGACTCTAGAATTGTACCGCTTCAGGGAGTTAAGTAATAAGGCTTGTACGTGGAGAAGATGTTTTACTTGGTGATTGGGTTCTACGTAATGACAGTTTAAAGCCTAACAAGGCAGAGTTATAACCCGTTCCTCAAGTTATAGAAACTGACAATTTGCAGCATTTTCTAATCCCTATAACCCGCGGAAATGAGATATTACACATGAGCGGGTCTGGAGGGGCGAAATCCTCCCCTCACCCTCCCAGCCGATCCCCAGCGAGGTTATATAGGATAAGTAATCAATGCCCAGGGTAGGTTAGTGAAGTTAAACTAGCGGGGGGAGGGTCCCTGAATGGCGCAGCCCCCACAGTTATGTCCAGGAGAATTTTGGTCAGTAGAGGATATTGGTACTAAAGTTTTTACCGGTGATTGTAGATGAATGGGTGTCTGATGTAGCCTTTGATACAGCAGTAGGACCCTACTAATATTTAGAAACATGACTGTGCATTCAAGTCATTGATTCATTCCTTTGATTCAAGTCTTTTCACCTTTCTACTGTTTCTATAGATGTGTGTTTTCCCTCTCTCTCCACACTTGCCTTAAAAAGAGTTTGCTTTGTAAAGGGCTTGTTGCCAACCCCACATATCCTGTTATAACTCATCATAAAAAAATTGTAAAAGCGAACAGAATAAAGTCGTTAAAGTGTTAAAAGTGATGAGAACGAGTGTGAAAGTAGCAATAAATGTTGTCAAACAAACATAAAATGTTCTCTAGGCTAGGTTAGTTTACCGGCAAGGCTAAAGTTAGAGCTAGTTTAAGAGCAGGCAAGTTAGGTTAGAATTTAAGGGCAAGCTAAGTCTAGGTTAGTTTGAGGGTCAGATTAAGGTATTAATAGTTCATTAGTTATTATTTGATACTTTTACAAATGGGAGAGGTTTTTTCTGTCAAAAAGTTCTAAAAGTGTATTTTTAGAAATGCTGTCACTACTTTTTAATGTGATCTGTCCTATTGAAAGAAGCAACACCTGCCTCGGCTTCTCATGCAGTTTTATACATTACAAGGAAAGTAGTATAACTGCCTTCAACTTGTAAATATGACATTAGCAGTATTTCTAAGATATTTTGGTACTTTCAACCCTTAATTGAGTATGTGGTTAAAAAATTCTATTCCTTATGTATTCTGCGTGTGTTTAAGAATGATGGTCTTTTTTAAAAAAATCGGAAATTGCCTCATTTTGCAGTTATCTCCCCATCCATTACTCTTGATTGTCGGTTAGAGCTACGCACCAATGTCCTGGTTAGGTGGTGGGATTATTTACACACTCTGATGCATGATCTCAATTAGGTAAGATGCAAACGCCGTTATGGATTTGGTTAGAGTTGTAAATAGGTTTATGCGACACCCCAGGAAAGTGCAGAAATAGGTGTAGAAAAAAAGAATAAATGTCGTAAATGACCAAAGTTTAGGATACTATAAGGATACTCAAATAACATTCTATCTCTCAACTTCACAGGATTTGTACAAATGCCAACTAGTTTAAGTAATCATAAAATAGTTTAGACACTTTTCATACATTATGATTTGCACCAACATAGCTTTGTATTGTGGTCTATCTATATATGTCTTTGTATTGTGTCAGTGGCGACCCAGAAACATTGAAAAGGGGGGGGCCAATATAATATATATATATATATACATAGTATATATATATATATATATATATATAGTAGATATATAGATTATAAATATATATATATATATAAAATAAAAAAAATATTAAAAAAATCTTAAAGATAAAAAAATATGAAAAAAAAAAGAGAAAAAAAAATATATATATATTATATAAAATCTAAAATTCATATTTCCATAAAAAAAAATATATATAAAACAATTATATAAAGTAAAAATAAGAGAATAAAATATATTTAATATATATAAAATCAAGAAAATACTAAAAACAAAAATAATAGAATAAAAATTATGATATATAAAAGTATAAAATCCTATTATATTATAAAAATAAAAAGATAAAAAAAGAAAAAAAAAAAAATATATTATAATATATAGAAAAAAAGAAAAAAAAAAATATAGGAAAATAAAAAAAATATAAGAAATCATAAACACTTTTTTTTTTTTTTTTTTTAAATAAAAGTAATTTTTGTTATATCTATCCATCATAATCTATCGTAGTCTATGTATTATCATATCGTATACTATCTATCTATCTATCTATCTATCTATATCTATTATATATATATATATAATATTATTAATATATATATATATATATATCTATATATATATATATATATATAGTATATATATATATATATATATACTATATAGATTATAATATATATATATATATAGATTAGGGTGGTCCTTAGTATGGATGTAAAATTTAATGTGAGAAACTTATGGTTCCTAACCGATAACCTATGTTCTATGTATGTAAAGATACTATGTGAGTAAATTTTCGCCGAATCGGTTCACGAAAAAAGATGTGCACAAGCCTCCTCCCAATTTCACCCTGGCCCTGGGCTCCAGGTTCCACCATCAGTGAGGTATTGGGTATTAGCGCTCAGAAGGCGGGGGTATCGTGCTGCCGGGCTCATCACTGTGGCATGGTGGGTGGGCCAGTCCGGGAAGGCCTTCCGGTGGATCCGCAGTCCACTTGAAGAGGAAACTGAAGCTGCCTCCGTCATCCTTTCGTGAGGGATCCGTTGAACTCTTGGATGAGCGCAAACTATATCCGCCGTGGTCAATTAACCACAGCGAGGTTGGGGGGTCACCGGAGAATACGATAACTTCGATGAGAGACGCCTAAGACAAACCACTCCGTCGCCATCTAGCACGAGTCCGCGGGTCCCGGCAGATAACGAAGTGAAGCCCTCATCCAGGTGTATGTAGCACTTCGGAAGAAGTGGAGAGAGACGTACCCAATGACGAAGTCTCCAGGTGGAGACTCGGACCGACTTCTTTGGAAAGCCGTTGACTACTTTCGGAGCCGTTTGTCCTCTCGCAAATTCCTTCGTCGTAAGCGCCGTAACATACGGCGTTTTTAGGTACTCGCAGACATGTCGGAGTCGACAGAAGGACAGCCCACAGTTATTTGGACACGTACCACAGAGGGCTTGACAGTTTCGACAGAGAGACGTCACTGAACCAGGATCTCTATTAGTCTATCCTATGTCGTAGGATGCGGAGGCCTTGATGAGTTCGAGGTCGAGTCGAGGGCCATTGAAAACCGAGCAGAAACAAGAAGAAGCACCACTCTCAATCCAGCCTTTAGCAGCTGAGACGATTAAGCTCGGACGAACTCTCAGGCACACCGACAGAATGGGAG
Organism: Chionoecetes opilio; assembly: GCA_016584305.1. Lineage (NCBI taxonomy): Eukaryota > Metazoa > Arthropoda > Malacostraca > Decapoda > Majidae > Chionoecetes > Chionoecetes opilio. The sequence continues at coordinate 21,029 of JACEEZ010000274.1, forward strand.
TCACGCACTCACTCCTTCATATCGTCCAGTCCCTCCCTCCCCGAGAAACTTAGGCCGATCGACGATCCAAGCTTAGAACGACAGGTGAGGACGTTTGGACATCCAGTCAATAGGCCTGGGCATTGCTCCATGAGCAAGGATAGAATATCTTCACTGTAGGGCACACGAGGAAACATGATGGCACAGACTTTGACCAAATTCCCGGAGAGTATCATCGCGAAGAGACCCTCATGCGCCTCTTGAAAGACTTTGAAGAGCTCCATCGAAGAGCCTCCATCAACTTGACAGTACCTCTAAGCAACAAGTCGCACTCCGAATCACATGATTCCGTGTGCCGAAGTTCCTCCGGTCGGATGCTCCTCCATTGAGGTTGGAAGCTTTTGAAGAGCAGATGCGGAGCGGATGAGGGAAAACCCAAGAAACACGGGACGAACACCGCATGTACCACCAGCTCCAGGATATGGTGACGACAGGCGAAATGCAGCATGGTCTTTCTCCCATTTTTGTTCGATGAGGACACAGGCCCCGTTTCTTGCGGCTCGGTGTTGGAGCCGGTGGGTCGAAGCGCACATCCCGGGACTAACTGATCCGCGAATCCCCATGTCTCAGCGCCGAGACCACCGCTTGCCGCCATGCCTCTCTCCGCTAGCAACTGCTCCTCATCGACTTAGCAGCCGACGACCGAGAAGTTGGGACCGACTACAATCCCGGAAAATGATGAGCGGGAGAGGTCCCACATGTATTTTCCTATACTTACCGGTCAGGTCCATCACACGCATGCTTGACACAACACCTTTGAAACAGGTGACAAACCACCCAGCGTGAAGTTCCGTTTTGACCGTAACCTCCTCTCTGATCTTATGAGGCCATGAAACCACGCGCACGAGGAGTTTCCAAATGCGTATGGCGAGATACTCGGAGGATTCGAGCGGTTGATAGTGAGCTCTTTTTTTTTTTTTTCTGCGCTTCAAACCAAGCCATAGGACCGTTTGCGGCTTCAGTCAGCACACACTATTCGCGTGCACGATCGGTCCAGCTTGGTTCGATCCAGCGTGGCCGCCAGTGCTGGAAGAAGACGAGTTAGCCCGTTTCGCCCGCTTCGCAGGGACTCGCTCTCCAACTGCTCCGTATTCTCATCTGAGACACTCAGCTGAAGTGTTGGAGTGTGTATGCGGCGAGGACTCGAGCTGCCGCCACAGATGAGGAAGCGGCAGCCTCTTTTGTTGGGGCGGAGAAAAGCAAGCGGCTTTCAAGCGAAGAGATTGCCTCGTCTCCTGAGCGCAAGGACGGAATCGACGACACGCCCATCCTATCTCAGAACGTCCTAGGTCTAATCCGCCCTCCGCTTCAAGCCAGCCCTCTCCCCTTCTCCATGCCCCTCGCCATTTTGGATGAGATCTAAGGCACATGGTCAGGCATTCCGTGTGCACGTCGAAGAGGTTGTCGAGAAGTACCTCAAAAATTCCTTGTTTCGAATGAGCTCGATCGCCAGATAGCGACCTTTCTGAGGAGCTCGAGTAACCACGATGGAGCTCTGCAATCCTTGGTGAGGCAAAAGAATGGTTGTCTATTTAGATCGGATCTGGGATGGCCTATCACAAAAATGAGCTCACAGTGGGGGGTCAAACTCATCAGCGTGACATCGCGAGAGTCATCTTTTGAGCTGTAGAGGTGGAGCACGACCCGAGAAGAAGCCTTGTTGTAATGGTTGTGTTCGCGCCACGCCCAACATCTTTTTTGCCCCGCCACCCACAACGAAGAAATCTTCTCCTATGTGCCATATGTCAAACTGAAAAAGAAAGACGAATATGTTCAATGCCCCCGCCACCACCTTGTGTTTTGTCATCCATTAGCGTATTATTTTTACGTCACCAAAGATCGCCCGGACAGACGAAAGGGCGAAACCGATGACTGTCAAGTAGCAAAAAATGGCAATATAGCGTATCTTCCCCACATAGAAGGAGGAAGTGAGAGGACTTATGTCCCAATAAAAACCCAGGACCCTGCTCGAACTCCGCCTCCACAGATTGAAAGACTTGGGTCATGTGTGCAAATTTCCTACGAACCGAATGTTTTAAAAACAATTTCAGGGAATGATTCCGCACTGTGAATAGGTAACAAAACCCAAGACGCCCGGACGTTGTGAACACAAACAATTCCAACTGGTTTTAAGGATCCACTCCAATAATTATTATTATAATATAGATATATATATATATATATATATATATATATATAATTTATTTTTTAGCACGCACGAGCACACGCACTAGGCTGCTATCATTATACACTATGTTGGGATGTGATTATTTTTCTTTGCAAAAGGGGGTGGCATGGCCGCATGCGCCTAAGCAAGCCATCACGCAGCGCAAGAGTACGCCACTGATATGTGGTCATATATGTAGTAATGTAGGTAATGGCTGTTTCTTCTTTTCTCCATTCCGACCGTGCATTGCAGGAGATGAAAACAATCTCTTTTGTGAAGCATTATTGGCCGATAAGAACATATAAGAAATCTGCAATAAGGTTATGTAAACTTATGATGACAAGTAGCAGCGGACTACACTGAAGATAGTACAATATGAGTGCTAAGGGATCGGTTCTTAGTACATGAGAGAGGCTAGGTGATCATAGACAAGTCTCTTAGGTGCCGTATGATATAGGACGATTGTCGGCCGCTGCACCTCATCCATGACGGAGCGATGGTTCACCCATGGTATGTCTATAATAGTAATACGCATGTTAATTAAAGTAAACAGATGAGCACCACAGTAGGCCTTGACTGCTATCTAGTATGTTACTGGAGTCCCCGTAGCTCACTATTGACAGATGGTGGTCGTTAATGTCTTTCCATTTCATTATCGCTCCACGTTTGCCTTATGGGTTGCAGACTCATTAACACTCTCACCTGGTTGTATACAGTTCTCATGTGGTTCTAGGTACACACCTTGATATAATTTTCTCAGTATGCATTTTATCCGCGTAAGTCTTTTTGTCACTTTAGATGACTTAACTTGTGCGTAACCTAACTGTTATTCAGCTAGAGCTGTGATAAGAGGTGTCTAGGCGTATAATTTGGCCTTCTTCTATTCGGGCAGACTGATGACTGAGATAGTTTTCCCACTATTTGTGTCTCTTGATGATGTTGTGTAGACTGAGTCGATGATACTTATGTAAACATTTTATTCTCGGTCCAGTCATCGAGTGTTATGCACTTTGCTATGCATCTCAATATTCATGACTTGTCACAGTATAGTAAGGAATAGTTCATGAATTTAGTGCGCTGGGTTTGGCTGAGCTGATTGAGCTGAAACAGCTCCCTAAGAGCCATAAGAGTCTTCCGTTATAACTCATACGTGTGTGTATGGGTAGTAAAAATGTATATATAGTATATAGTATATATATAGTATGTAGCTATGTGTATAGATGTGATATATATATATATATATATATCATAATATCTTACTGCAGTGATTTATGATCTATTTGAGTTTATTCACCAGTGTATGTATTTGTTGTATTTATAGTCGGATGTGTCTGTTCATGTAATAAAATTTTCCCACATGTATCTGGACCTTTTTTTCCACTTGTTGTAAAAATACAGTGATTATATTCTTATGGAAAATTATATTTATATACACAAATTATTGTGTGTTTCGATTGTACAGTATGTGTGTTAAATTAACCGTTGGAGCACATCGGCTCTGATGTGTATATATAGTGCACACATTAGTGAGATTGTCATTGCTGACTGCCAGTGCGCCCAGACTGCCTCAACCACAGGCAAGACTGATATACTGCAGCCGAGACTGATGATTTATGGCTTAATTGAAGCATTAGTGATGATTTTTATTCTTTGTGCACTATCAGGCTATTGGTCCTTAGCTCATACTGTAGAGTTGAGATAACCAATTCAATCCTGCAACCGGTTAATTACATCACAAACCTGTTGTCATTTAAAAAGTGGGCGGTGAGCGCGACCGCACTAGCTGCCCTGCACGGATAGCTACCCTTCAGAATACGCACACGCTGCAGATGACGTCTCACAGGAAACATGGCCACGCCTTCAGGACCAAGAAACATATCATCAGATTTCGCTTATTTAACCTAAATAAAGTCATACAAAACTTAAACCCGATAAGCTATTTCTTAAACCTAAGCACTCAAACCTAAGATCAAAGTCTAAACAAGCGCCTAACTTAACTTAGAATTTAAACCTAGATCAAACTTAAGTAACCGTAATATAGCCTGGCTATTATCATATAAAAATAAATGGTTAAAATTTGGTTAAGTTAACGTTTGCGTCTTAGGTGGCATTTAGGTTTGGTTAAATTTTGGATAGGTTTGGAGTAAGTTTTGTAGACAGTTAGTTAAAATAAGCGAATCTGACGATAATGTAGGTCAGGGCATCGTGATCAATGTTTTTCTTGGTGTGATGTCATCTGTTCGTGCTGTGCGCGTCGTGGCAGGGTAACTAGTCGGAGTAGGGCTTGCTACACCGGCATTAGGAAGGTTTAATAAAGCGATTCCAGCTGCTAATATTGGCCCACTGTGGCACATATTCAAATGCTAAGTTCGGCCTGCTTGTAGGCACTATTCACATGCTAAGTCGGCCTGCTTGTGGCAACTATTTGGATGGCTAAATCGGCCTGCTTGTGGCACGATTCAGTTGCTGTGTAGGCCCGCTTATGGCACTATTTGATGCTATAATCGGCGTTGCTTGTGGCACGATGCAGTGCTGTCTGTTGGCCCGCCTATGGCACATATAGATGGCTATGGTCGGGCCCGTGGTTTTTGGTGGCCTCAGTTAGTGGCACAAAAGGTTTTTAGGGGGTTGGTTACGGTTTGCCGACACAGATCTGACACAGAAATCCCGTACTACACCGGACACAGGCCCGGGGTTGCAAAACATGTACGCACAAGTGGCGGTCCGCAGCCAGGCCTGATAACTTCAGTACGGTTTGCCGATCAATGACAATATGCCGTGTGATTTGCCATGGCACAAATTGAGCCGGCACGTCATGAAATGTTTGCTGGGAAATACCCTTTGTCCAGCCTGGGAGTGGTCATTAGCGGCGCGCATCTTTATGAACTTGATACTTTTAAACCGCACCCCAGTTTAATGTTCAATATAAGGGATTTTCGATCCTCTTATATTGAAAATAGACCATAATTTACACCATCTCGTATCATCGGATCTCGTATAACGGGGACCTCCTGTACGGAAACCTAAGGGTTGTTGTCTACTACGGTGGGTGGAAGCTGGCTTAAATGGTTTTCTGAGTAGCCTTAGTGATTATGAACGGGATAGATTGTGGAAAGAGAAGTCAAATCTGAGCAGGTTACCTTGTGATGGTTGTCATAGTCCCTGTTCCATTAATACGAGGTACCCACTGCAAACTACCATAGTTGTATTGGAAATATGAGTGTTGCAAGACTTGTGACGAGATGTGGGGCATTGTTAATATTCCATTACTGTGAGCAGGCGTTTCGATGAAAAAAGGGGCAGAGATGTTATAAAACTTTGTGTGGTATCAGACCAGGGCAGGGGATGCTCGAAAATCCCTCGTAAGGCAACTACGAGATGTATGGCTACAATAACCTTACGCGGGGGGCTGAGGAGATAGTCGTACCGAGCCGTCACTCCCGTACGGTTACGGTGGCCTCTGGGTGGGGAATATAGGGATATTCTAGGGATAGCTGTGGGAAAATTCTGCTACCAATAACAGAGCAGCGCTTGCCTTCATGACGCTGGCATTTAATCTAGCCAATCATCAATGCTCTCAGCTTGTCAGGGAGCGATAAATAAATTTAAGAGACGCAAATGCCGCTGTTATGCGAAAATCGGCCTTTTCGCAGAATCGTCCCGCGGACGCTTATTTAACCTAAATAACTATACAAAACGTAACACAAAACCTATATAAACTTACCTAACCTAAACCGACCTAAACATAACTTAACCTAAACACTATGTTTGTCGGTGTGAGCTAAGATAGGCTTTTTTCCGAAATAGGGGCCCCCGATTTTAGTGCACTATCGCCGAATGTTACGATAATACAGCTGCACATTAGCCTTTCAGCGTAATATTCTCCCACTGATTACTACAGAGACGTACCCGGGGTTTATACCTTGATGCGTGATCATAGGTTCGGTCTCGCGTGCCCGAAAATAGTATCTATAGACCACTGCTGGCCAGGCCGTACGTATGCCGTATCCGTGGCCCGGCGGTACTCTGTTATAGTGGACAAGAACTGCGCGTTCGCTCTTTAGGTCGGGACAAGACACGGGGGGGGGCTAAAACCTCACTGTGACACACGTGACACTTGTGGCAAGGATAGTATAATTTTATAATATCCTTTGCTTGTGTGTATACGTGCGTGTGTACTAGTACGTTCAGAAATTTGATACCACCACCCCCACCGCTCATTATAGCTGCCAAAACGTGTATGATGAACTGTACGTTTTGATTCAAGAAGTCGACCGATATATATATTTAATATATAGGTTTGCCCTGATATGAATTTATTAAAGTACTATAGGTTTTGTATGTTAAATATGATATATGGAGTCAATGAAGAAATAAACACATCACTTTTAAAAACAGGCAAGCATGAAATGAATAATACACAATAAACATAAAGTATAGTGATACAAACTTGTAATGTATTGTTTGTTGACGTCTAGCCACTTCAAATTTCACTCCCTTGGGGAGTAAGGGTGCTCCCGACCCCCCTTTAGCCTCGCGGTCCCGTAGCAAGTGAAAAAATGGTTTGAGCATCTCCCTTAGAGGCGCTACGAGGTAAAAGTCCCTTAGGGGAGTACTTACGGGCCCGTAACTCTTTCGAGCATCTCTGCCCAGGTCAAGATTCGTGGAAGGGTGATTGATCTACAGACGTCAGCATCAGGTCATTATCTATTGCCGATATCAGCGTGACAAGGACTGGAGTTAGGGGGAATGATTTCTTTGGCTGCTGTGAAGGGGAGGGATGTGAAGAAGACAGCTTCAAAACTTCACAGGCAGTTTGGACAGTGGACACCCCACATCAGCAAAGCTTATCAAACTCATCAGTAATGCAGGGATTGAAAATTCAGAACTGGAACGTGCTGTCCAAAAGGTAACCGAGGAGTGTGAGGTTTACTTTAAATTTGGGAAGGCTAAGCCAATTCCCATAGTTAGCATCACTGATCTATATAACATGGATCGCGGATCTGGGCTAGCTGTGGCCGAGAAACTGAAGTCACCAGCCGCCATCTTGTCATAACCAAAACAAATACATGGGCCGGCCAGGGAGTGGCTGGGTGTGGCTGCTGCATGTGATAGCCTATATTACCACCTACTATACTATTAACACCTACTACTACTACTATATTACTACCTACTACTACTATTACCACCTACAACTACTATTAACACCTACTAAACTTCCAACCCAGTGCATCGTCGAACCTTCCAAAGTCATTTATTTACGGGTGATACACAGGGCAATAGGTGTGTTGCGAGGCCGTACAGGTGTCTAGTGACAGGTGTCTTGCGAGGCCGTACAGGTGTGTAGGACAGGTGTGTTTCGAGGCCGTACAGGTGTGTAGTGGGCAGGTGTCTTGCGAGGCCGTACAGGTGTGTAGTAACAGGTGTCTTGCGAGGCCGTACAGGTGTATAGTGACAGGGGTGTTGCGAGGCCATACAGGTGTGTAGTGACAGGTGTGTTGCGAGGCGTACAGGTGGTAGTGGGCAGGTGTCTTGCGAGGCCGTACAGGTGTGTAGTGACAGGTGTGTTGCGAGGGCCCTACAGGTGTGTAGTGGACGGTGGTGTAGTGGTAAAGCGAGAGGCTAAGAGTGCAGTGTTAGCCCCGAGTGTGTGTGTGTCTGACCTAATGAGCGAACGCGCAAATTCTCGTCCACTATAACGGCGCCAGCCCGTACCGCCGCGGCACGGTACGGCGCGAGCCACAGTGGTCCTAGAAGCTACTTCGGGGATTACAGGAAGTTTAAATTAATCAAAAACCTTTGGCCTAATCAAAAACCTTTTTAATTAGGTATATTGAATGAAAGTAGTTTGTTTCGACATGATTTTGAGTATTTCGTACATACCTGGTGTCGTTTCGTAACTCTAGTAGTCAAGTTCAACTCTTGAGCTGAGTGTACGAAACGACTATGGTTTAATATAGACTACGAAACAACTTTTTGGGAATTATGGAAATTGAGTTTGCGGTCGTTTAAGAGACATCAACTATTTTTCTTTGGGCCCACAATAGGTGCTTGTTGCAAGGAGATAGTTTATTTTGCGCAAACCCCCCCCCCCCCCCCCCAAAAAAAAAATAATATTAATGAAAACTAACCTTACCTTTTAGGTTTAATGAAACCTAACCTAGCAACCTTAAAGGGTTTTTAAAGAAACCTAACCTAGCTTTATAGGTTTTAATGAAACTAACCCAACCTTAAAGGTTTTAATGAAACCTAAACCCAACCTTATAGGTGTAATGAAAAACCCAACCTAACCTTATAGGTTTTAATGAAACCTAACCTAGCTAGCCTTAAAGGTTTTAATGAAAACCTAACCTAGCTTTATAGGTTTTAATGAAACCAACCTAACCTTAAAGGTTTTAATGAAACCTAACCTAACCTTATAGGTTGTAATGAAACCTAAAATAACTTTAACCACAAGGTATACTTTTTTTCCTTTTTTTTTCTTCGCAAAATAAAGCTATCTCCATTAGAACAAGCACCGCTTATTAGGAAGCGCTATGATCATTTGTATCATAACCGCACTCAGGTCTGCTTCCGTTCCCCACTAATTGTTAACAAGTATAAAAAAACATACTTATATCTATATCTACTTATATAAAAAAAAGTATACCATATCCACCTTTATTTTTTTTTAACTAGTAGTTGGATGACTGGAGTGGGTAGATGGATTAAGAGTGGATGGGCTGGGTGGGGAGTGGGTGTGGGTGTGGGTGTGTGTGTGGTGTGGGTGTGGGTGTGTGTGGGTGTGGGTGGGTGTGTGTGGTGGGTGTGTGGGTGGTGTGGGTGGGTGTGTGGTGGGTGCGTGTGTGTGTGTGGTGTTACTCACAGGTGGAAAGATTTGCCACTTCCAGGTCCTGGTCTGTTTGTACAGGACATAGCAGCACAGCTTGGCATGACGAGGCGATAACACAGCCAGACAGCAAGCACAGCTTGGCATGACGAGGCGATAACACAGCCAGACAGCAACGCGAGCCGCAGAAACAAGGCTTTGTTTTGGTTACGGCAAGATGGCGGACAGTTGGAACCATTGCTGAGCCAGGCTTCCGCGATCCATGTTATATAGATCAGTGGTTAGCATGCCTATGGCATCTAAATTGAATGAGGTCATTGCTATGGACCTAAAGGCCTGGGGCAATAAATATTTTCTGGTTGTTGTTGATTTGGCAACTAGATACTGTACGGCAACAGTAATTGGTGATAAACGTGCGTCCACCATTATCAAGGCTGTGTTTCAGAGCTGGATTGTTACATTCGGTGCGCCTGGAAAGATCCTAACGGACAATGGCTGTGAGTTCAACAATGAAGATATGAGGTCATTTGGAGAGGCATTCAACATTAAGATTATGACAACCTCAGCGGAGAGTCCCTGGAGCAATGATGTGTGCGAACGTTTAAATGCAGTGATCGGTGATATCGTAAGGAAAATTATGGCAGACAGCAAGTGTGACTTGGGTGTGGCTTTGGCCTGGGCAGTATCAGCGAGAAATGCCCTAACCAACTTTACGGGTTTTTCCCCTAATCAGCTAGTTTTTGGTCACAACCCTGGATTGCCTACTGTGTTTACGAATGACCCTCCAGCATTGGAATCTGCTTCGGCATCAGACATTGTGAGAAACAATTTAAATGCTCTTCACTTGGCAAGACAAGAGTTTGTTAAGATTGAATCAGGTGAACGCTTGGCGAGGGCTTTGCGACACAACATACGTTCAAGCAACCTTAATGATGTGCAGAATGGAGATGAGGTGTTCTACAAGAGAAACAACAGTAGTGAGTGGCACTCAAATTGGATAGCCACACATACCTGGCCAGACATAGCCTTTGATGTGTGCGAATTGAGTGTGGCATGTAGTCGGGCGATCGTGGCTGATCTTCTGCGGCTTAACAAGGTGATAGGAAGAGTGAAGACAGATATTGTGAAGTTATATATGCTAAAGATGGAGGAACTGGAAGATTGCTAGTTGGAGTGCTTTTCAGCAGTGGCGGGCGCGGTACCAAAATTTTGGGGGGGTGTTACGCGGTACTGCGGTACCTCAGCATGCCCAGTGCGTTACGCGGTACTGTGGTATTTTTTCAGGGCCCCCTGGTGCGTTCCGCGGTACTGCGGTACTGCGGTAGCGTTATCTGGTTTCTAAAATTGTAATTGTAATTGGCAAGGATGGAAAGCAGATTTTGGTGAGACATGGGGGTGTCTATGGGAGAGTTCACGAGTGTCGGTTGGTGCGTGCTCCAGGTAGGGACTCGACAGCTGGAGGAGATATTGACAATATTCAGACTGTGCAGAAAGAGGACAAGAAAACAGGACCATCATCGAAGGAGTATCCACCTGATGAGGAGTCGGAGAGTGGGGTGAGAGTGAGCCTGAAGTCGGTGATGATTCAAGCGAGTCAAGCGAACCAGGCCTTGAGTCAGCTCCAAATCAGCCTACAAGACTCACCTCTGGTCAACGAATACAGGGTGTACGAACTGAGAGCGGTGAATTGGTGTCTGGGCGTGTGGTGGGTAGAGCTGGTAAGGCCACCGGAAAATATAAGGACTGTTATAATTTTAGGTAGGACTTGGATGGAAGCATCTCCTGGGCAGATCTGAACAGGGACTTTAGCACTTGGGAGGTGGTCGATGATACTACAGAGATAATGGTTCTTTCAACTCAGAGGAGGTGCTGTGTGCCAAGGAGAAAGAGATTATAAACTGGCAAAAAAAATGATTATATAGGGGGGTGGAAGATGTTGAAAAAAGGTGGGATTTTGGATGGGGTTGGACAGAAAAAGTCAAAGGAGGACAGACAGTGGTGAAGGCACGTTTGTTGCGAGGGGGTTCAAAGAGGGGCAAAAAGGGGAAATTCGAAAGATTCGCCTACATGTT
>JACEEZ010000274.1:32316-117316 GCA_016584305.1 Chionoecetes opilio
ATTACGTGATGATTTCTTTGGACTGGGACTCCGATTTCAGAGCATGTGATAGACCGTTAAGTCAAGTTTTCCTCATCGGTAGCACTGAGTCCAAGGCATTTAAGTATGTGGGTCTGAACATTGTCTCCTATGAGGATGGAAGTATAACATTGGACCAGCTTCAGTATGCATCGACCTTGACTCCAGTACCAGTCTGCAGACAACGGGCAACTGTAAAATCGGGCGAATTGTCGGAGTCAGAAAGGTTGGAATATAGGGCTCTAGTGGGCCAGTTAAATTGGATAGCCACGCATACCCGGCCAGACATAGCCTTTGATGTGTGCAAGTTAAGTGTGGCATGTAGTCGGGCGATTGTGGCTGATCTTCTGCGGCTTAACAAGGTGATAGCAAGAGTGAAGACATATATTGTAAAGTTATATATGCCAAAGATGGAGGAACTGGAAGATTGCTACTTGGAGTGCTTTTCAAATGCCTCATTTGCCAACTTAGCGGGCAATGGAGGTTTTGCTATATTCTTACGGGACAATGGTAGGAAGAGATGTCCCATTTACTGGCAGTCAAAGAAGATCAAGAGAGTTGTTAAATCCACCCTGTCCGCTGAGGCCCTGGCGCTGTTGGAGTGTGCTGAGACAGCAGGGTATCTGGCTAAGCTTCTGCATGAAATCTCCAACTGTGGGATTCTTAAGATAAGTGTTTCACCGATAACAAGAGACTGGTAGACGCTCTTCACTCGTGTCGGTGTGTAGAAGATAGGAGACTGCGGATTGACATTGCTGTGTTATGTGATATGTTGGAGTGTGGAGAGGTTACTGAAGTGGCTTGGGTGGATAAGTCTGGACAACTAGCTGATTGCCTCACCAAGAAGGGGGCATCAACCGAGCGACTGCGAGCTGCAGTCGGCCGGAACTAGAATAGCTGTCCAGGGGGAAGAAGCTATGTATTTGGATACATATTTCGAAGGACTTGGAAGAAGCAGCTATGTATTTGGATACATATTCGTGGTCCTTCCCAAGCACTGGGAAGAAGAACCTATGTATTTGGATACATATTTCGTGGTCCTTCACAAGCACTGGGAAGAAGAGAAGAAGGACGGAAGTGTTGTCAACTTAAAAGAGAAGGACGAGAGTGTTGATGTGTGGAGCAAGGGTGAACTCCTTTTGAATATGGAGCGCTATGACGTCATGACATGACATCGTTGTCATGGCGGACCAGCTGATCGACGAATGGTCAGCTGACGGCAGTTGATACCCGGCGCCTGGTGAGTGAACACAACAGATAGGTTCATGGATGGGGATGAAAGGTGGATGTAGGTAGTGTTAGGTAACAGGAACTACCACGTGTAGGCCTCACGGCCTCTTGTAGCTTCCTTATTTTCTTATGTTCTTATGTTCTTATGAAGTTTCCCCAATTTTCCTCTGATGGAGAGTATTATGACTCAACTAAAATCATGCTTGCTCCTTTCAAAACAATTGAGAGACTGTATCATTCAAAGCAGATTTACTTATAAAACACTCATACAAAGTGTCACTGTAAGCAATATCCCCCACTACTTTTGAGAAGCAAAATGTCAAATTAGTCCTTCAGATTTTTAATGGGGTACTTGATTCAGTAAATGCTTTTGTTATACAGGTGTGTAAACTTGTTCCAACTTAAATTGTGCCTTTATTTATTTTTTTGGGGTGGGTGGGAATGTGGGGTTTCAGACAGGCAGGGATGGGAGTTGTTGGAGTTAGGTGAGTATATATATTTCATCAACCCCATCTCAAACTGAATGGATTTAACTTTGATGTGTGGCCATTGTGGCTGGTGTGGTGAGCATTTATAGTTCATGTCATTTTGATTAACCCTTTCACGCACGGTGACGCGATCGCGTCAAAACGGGCCCGTGTACATCTTAGCTTTTGACGCGAATTGCGTCAAAAAACATTAAAAAATTCGCCAAAAATAAAGTATTTATCAGAATCGCGTCAAAATTTTCTGCATAAAAGATCCAAGCTAGGCCTATAAAATAAACTAATTGTCAACTCGCTCGTGCGAATGGATTTGAAGTGATAAGGGCCCGTGTCTTTGTTCACTCTCAGCAGGCAGCGTGTTAGCCCGCCTTCTTAGCCATCCGTCTTCCAACATGTGTTTCAGTTTTCCTCCATTTTCTCAGAATCTACTGGCCATATGAAAATTATAATGGTAGCGTTGGAATCCTCATAAAAGTCCGCTTTTATTGGCATATAAACCTTAAAAAGTCGACTCAGGAAGTATCGAGCTACGAAGCGGTGAACGTAAGTATTTCTTGTTTCTCTTTACTCAATGTTTTTTGAAGTCGTTAAACTCCGCTATTTATTTGCATTTCTTGTTATGTTTGTCTTTCATAAGGCAGAATAATCTCTTGCGAAACCAACGATATATAATAATGCCAGGAAAAAAGAATAATCGTGGTTGAAATTGATAACATAAACAAAACATTCGCCGCACAGTCAGGTCATTCCGTGGGGCAACTTAGAGAGCCCCAAATGGATGTCGCAGTGGACGGAAAAACTTAATAAACTTTTTGTGCGTGAAAGGGTTAACTTGGAGGGTGAATGGAGAGAGGATTTATACTTTTATACTTTGTACTACCTTGTAGTACTTTTTTATTTGTGAACTGTAGCCTTTTCTTAGGTTATTGTATGAAGGAAAATAAGATGAAAAAATTGAGTAGAGTATGTGTATTATGGTAATTTTGTCTTGTTCTAGAATGAGATTTGTAAAATTTTCTTTACTAAAGAAAGGTTAATGTTGTATGGCAGTAATTCAAACCTTTATAACCTTATAGTGGGAAGTGTTGATGGTAGGCTGGCTTCCATGGGGCATAGTATTTTCCCTTGCACTAATTACTTTTTTTTTAACCTTTGATCCCCAGTGGTTCCTGTAATTGATTTGCTAACTGGCAATAATATATTTTAAAATATCCCAACAAGTGGAATTTCAGAAGGAACGAAGTATCAAAGACATCAGAGGCATAATTTATACATCAATGTATTGAGAAATCATAAAGATTTCATGATTAAGTCCTGGAAACACTGAAGTGAGCAATTTAATCACTGTAAAATGTTTTAACAAAAAAGGTAAATTTGCGTGATTTGCAAATACACATATCAAGTTTCCTTACGTATTCTACTTTCATATTGTACATTGTTCTATACTTGATATCTTTGATAGTCATGATAACTAATGGACAAAAAAAGTCATTCAATTTACTTGCGTTTGTGTACACATGACTCTTCACTACTTATCTGAAGTCAGAAATGATGATATTTTAAGGAACTACTCGAACTAACAATAATATAGATGATAATGACAGGGATTCAGATCAACGATATAAACAAGAGCGTGAACTGAGAAAAGTAGACACTGAACGTACGGGGAGTGGAGCGGGTTGGCACTAGATTGTGTGACGTCACGGGCGATGCATCAGTCCTTCTCTTCTCGGTGGCCTCGGTATAACATCTCCATGACTTTTTAATTCTCTATCCACTCTGAATGGTGTGTAGTTGTTTATTTGGATTTCAGCATCCTTCACCTCACCTCTTAAGTGCGTTTCTGTCAGGGCCATAATCAGTGGGTCCTCTTCTACAGCAAGTTCTTTCAAGAAGGGGACTTTGCTTTTGTTAGATTTTGGATAGAGGCCTGGATATTGCCCATTATGATGTTTTCTAGTGTTAGGCGTGGGCACTGAGCCAGGGAGGATTTTGGCTTGGTGAAGGGCGTGCCGGCCATCCCATTCTGTTTTTGTTCCTCAAGAGGCTGGTTAGCAGCAAGGTTTTCTCCAAGGCTCTGAAGCATGTTTCCCATGTCCCCTCTCAGTCCGGTCACCATTCCTAAAAAATGCTCGCCTACAGAGGTGCCTGAGCCTGGTGATGGTGGGCGGACGGTGGGTGGTGGTGGTGCCGCTGTGTCCTGTGTGGGGGCAATTGCTTGAGCATCTGCTTGGGTAGTGACATCAGCCTGAGGGTCAAGTGGCTCTCTCTTCTTCCTGGTGCCCTTGATTTGTGGGACCTTGCAGGATTCTATCAGACATTTGTATTTCCTCATTGAGTTCCGACACATTATGTTTTGTATCTGCAAGTATATATGGTTTCAAAATTCCCTACTTGTTTTTTTGGTAAATTTTTACAATAGGACCGAAATTCCCTACACAATTGGGAGTGTGGATTCTGTTTACCTTATTGGATTGTAAGAAACATTCTCTCTATGAGCTTCCATCGCAAATCACTACTTTCGGGGATATAAGATGTTTTTAATAGGAAGGAGTGTATAGAAGATATGAAAATTAAACTAACCTAACCCCACCTTTAGACCAATGCTATTCAACCTGGGTGGACGGTCCACCTTAAGGTGGACGAGACTAAGTGAGGGGTGGACAGGTGGGTAGACGAGATCATGCCTGCTTGTCAGTATAGATCAGTGTTTTTTTCAGATTTTGAAGACTTTGATACCTATATGAGAGAATGTGGCTGAGAGCATGATGATGCAAACAGCAGAACAGACACTGCAGGTACAAATGTCCCACTTGTCTCACAAATTGATTACCAGACACCTTACTTTGATGCAGGAAAACCCCAACTTATATTTCCAAGAGACCTGACCTTCAACATGTGGATGCTTACTCCATTTTCAGATGATGGAACTGATCATTCTGATGCCCTATTGGAGCTTCGAGTGGATTATTCTAAAAAAAAAAAAAAAAAACATTTGGCCATCCCATGCATTTCTAGGTTGCCTTGCTGGAATACAAGGAGTTAGCTGAGCAGGCAACAGCCATGTTTGTGCAGATGCCAACATTATATCTGTGAGCTAGGTTTCTCAAGCTTAGTTATAATCAAGGCAAAGAAAAGGAATGCCATTCCGAATTCGGATCCTATCATGCGGGTTGCACTTGAAAATCATCTGATACCTCGATTTAAGCTGATAGCAGGTAAATTGCAACAGCAGCCAAGCCACTGATTTTTGTTTCTTGAAGGAAAAGGCTTTGTTTTGTGCATTACCAAATATAACGCATAATATATGCAATTTACTTTAGTTTCATGAGGAAAAATGCATTTGCTGTGGAATTCCTAAACTATGTTTATTTTTTTCTTGTAGATTTATAGTTTTAGCCTGCATGTGTTATTATACAGAAGCATATGTAAACTATAAATAGAAAATGAGTGAAACAGCTTTTTTCTACCTATACATTTGTAGAAGGATAGTCTATATATGATATATAATATTTACAACGTCAAGAGCCGTGAGATGTTAGAGATGAAAAAAATATTGAGGTGGACAGTTTTACCAAATCACAACTAGGGGTGGACGACATCAAAAAAGGTTGAAGAACACAGCACTAAACTAACCTAACTTAACCTAATCCCACGCTTTAACCTCCTAACTAAAGCCAAATATGCATTAAAAAAGTGTCCGCGGCAAGGGAAAAACAGAGGCGATGCAGGTCACAAGAGGAAGAAGAGTGAGGCACACGTAAACACTTGTCTCGCCTCCAAAGTACATGTCATATCTCCAAAAGTAATGATTTGCGACGGAAGCTCATTGAGAGAATGTTTCCTAGAATCTAATAAGGTAAACAAAAACCATACTCCCAATTGTGTAGGGAATTTCGGTCCTATTGTAAAATAATACCGTTTTTTTCGGGCGACGACGACGGCGGGAGGATACTCAGAACATAAACACTAGCTGGCGACCTTAGTGTAGCTCCGTTACCAATGTCACCACTCGGTTTTATTTTTGTAATTTGTTCATTTATAGCCATACTATGACACAGATGAAAACACAAAATGACACAGACTCTCCAGATAGCCCCTTCTAACTTTTCTGAAATCATGGATGTAGAAATGTAAGTATTAATGCCACCAGACGTCTATAAAAAAAAAAAAAACTTTGTCCTGGCAACTTTAGTGTTATCTACGGTACCGCATAGGCTCGCTGCGTAACTCCTCTTCCTCTCCTCTCCTCCTCGATTTTCAGTCTCCCCGGCCCTCCGTCACTCTGGCCCCAACATAAAATAACCTCTAATAACCTGAAATAATCCTAAAATAATATACTTAAGCCCTAGTCACTCCGGCCCCTTTGTCTTCTTGTGACCTTCCGCTATAGGCTCGTTTCGTAGGCCGTCTCTCCTCCTCCTCTCCTCTCCTCTATTTCCAGTCACCCCGGCCCCTAGTTTCTCCGGCCCCAACCTATAATAACCTGAAATAAACCTAAAATAACCTAAAATAAACCTAAAATAACCCAAAATAAAATAATATACCTAAACCCTGGTCACCCCGGCCTAATGTAGATAACACTTTAGTCGCCACCTGCCCTAACGTTGCCAGGCGCCATATATTACGAATTTTAGCATAACTACTCATGTGTATGTGCCACTGAAGATGATACACAGTAGTTTATATCATGACTGTATAATCTACCCTGTTTCAGTGTTGTTTTATGCTTTGTATCTGCAAGTATATACAGTTTCAAATTTCCCTACTCGTTTTTTTTCGTGCGACGACGACGGCGGGAGGACAATCATAACATAAACACTAACTGGCGATCTTAGTGCAGGTCGCCACTCTGGTGATATTTTTGTAATTTGTTCATTTATAGCCATAATATGACACAGATGAAGACACAAAATGACACAAGACTCTCCAGATAGTTTCTTCTGACTTTTTTTCTTCTTAACTTTTCGATATCATGGATGTAGAAATGTAAGTATTAACGCCACCTCACGTCTGTACATCGAAAAAAAAACGTTGTCCTGGCGAATTTAGTGTTATCTATGGTAGATTGGCCATGTCTACTTTCATCCCATTTCCTAGTACTAAGAAAGGAAGAGTGTGTGTGCATGGATAGAGATAGTTGGAAGCGTATCATTGGCCGTCTCACCTCATAGGATACTGTGGGAAAATCTGACATTAAACGCAAATATAAAGAAGAAGAGTGTGGAGGCCGTGCGCTAAGGTTGGGTGTTATTGCTACATTCCTCCTCCTCCTCCTCCTTGTGCCTTGGATGTGAAGGGTTTTGCAAGATTCTATGAGACATTCCTGGCTTTTTATCGAGCGTGTAAGCGTGTGCATACAGCATGCAGTACAGCGTGCATACAGCATACAATAATGAAAGAAAGAAAAGTGCGAGGCTACAACAACCTTACATTAGAGGAGGAAGAGGATATAGTGGGGGAGTATTTATTTGGAGATGGAAATGTGGAAGCAAAAAGAACAGTCAACAGTTTTTGGATGACCAGAGAAAATAAGAGGAAAGAAAGAGAAAGAAACTAAAAGACAGAATAAGAGAAGACAACTAACTAAAGACCCAGACAGCAAGAAGAGACACGTCAGGGAGTGCCGATGAAAAAGGCCAGACTCCCGACCCACAACTGTACTGAACTGTGTATGAGTGTAGTAGTCGTAGTGGTGGGTAACTAAAGGATGACCCCAGTGCCATGGCAGGACCGAGAGTTAAGAGTGTGTGAGAGTAAGGGTGATGAGGCAAGAATGAGAGGGTTAGAACATGCAAGTTGTAATGAGGATAAATACATCAGAAGACATAAAACCATTGAGTTAACCTTATGGCGGAATCGGTAACGTGCTGGTCTGGGAGTGCAATTCAGATGTGGCGGCGGTTCGACTCCCCGCGAAGGAAGGAAAAAGATTTCGATTAATTTCTGAATTGTGAATTACTAGCCTGAGTCCAATGTGTTGCTGAGAAGGGACAGATGTCATGTTACCCATCTTGTCACGTGAAGGCTGATGTAAAGAGGCCCACTGGTAGGGTGTGCAGTTCCCATCAGTGTAAATGCAGTCCATGTGTGTCGAGAAAGAGACTGATGTTTCCTACCGCACACAAGAGAAAGAGTAAAGAAAAGAGAGAAGATCAGAAGATAAGAAGAAGGAGTAGAGTATGAAGCAAGAAGACCTCCCCTCCCCCGTTACAAAGTGATGAGGGAAGAATGAGAGGGTTAGAACATGCAAGTGATGAGGCAAGAATGAGAGGGTTAGAACATGCAAGTGATGAGGCAAGAATGAGAGGGTTAGAACATGCAAGTGATGAGGGAAGAATGAGAGGGTTAGAACATGCAAGGACAGGAATAAAGGGAGAGTCCTCTGTTGTGGCCATATACTCTTAGTGGAGCTCCTAGAAATGGGCATCAGAGATAGATAGATAGATAGATAACTGATAACTATTACCCTATTAACCCCTTGAGACCGAGAGCGTAATTTCCATCGTAATTTGGGTACCATTAGACAATTTCTAGTGAATATAAGCAACATTTTATAGATATGACCTGCTTAGTATCCTTGTCAAGTAATTAATTTTGTATATTAAGTTATTTTTAATTTTTATGGCTAACAACATGCAATTACATCTAACAAAGGAAAGATCTGGGTGTGAAGGGGTTAAACAAAAAGATGATGATGATGATAGATGATGATTATTATGCTATCAACCCCCTGTTCCCATGAGGCATTAAGGTTAACACAGTGTTTGTATGGCACACAGGTAACGCAGCCTCACCTGTCTGCCCGGCCCGGGACTCCTGAGTGGCCCGGATCACAGGTAAGGCACAAACTGGTTTACAAATAGGCTGGTAAATGATTGCAATGGACTCAGTTGTGGGGTAGTTAGTGCGCCTGTGGAGTCATTAGGGAGCTTTAAAAGGAGGCTAGACAGTGTTATGGATGGGGATGAAAGGTGGATGTAGGTAGTGTTAAGTAACAGGAACTACCACGTGTAGGTCTCGCGGCCTCTTGTAGCTTCCTTATGTTCTTATGTTCTTAAGTCTCCCAGCCTCTTGTAGCTTCCTTCTGTTCTTATGTTCTTAAGTCTCCCAGCCTCTTGTAGCTTCCTTATGTTCTTATGTTCTTAAGTCTCCCAGCCTATTGTAGCTTCCTTATGTTCTTATGTTCTTAAGTCTCCCAGCCTCTTGTAGCTTTCTTATGTTCTTATGTTCTTAAATCTCCCAGCCTCTTGTAGCTTCCTTATGTTCTTATGTTCTTAAGTCTCCCAGCCTCTTGTAGCTTCCTTATGTTCTGATGTTCTTAAGTCCTCCTCGTGGTGTTCAGCACATCACAACAAGGGGGCACCGGGGGGGGGGGGCATCTTGGATGCCCGGAAACGCCTCCTCTGATCTGATTCTAAATGAATAAAATCAATCAATCATTGGGGGCATACGCCGGGGGGCGCGTCGCCTCGCCTACCCTACGACGCCACTCCCGAGGGTCACCCCGCGCGAGTTCCCATGCAGGCTCCTTTCCCATACCAAGCAGCTCTCGACAAGAAACATCAACTTGCCCCAGCCACGAGCCTTGTGGGCGCCCCCTTGGCCTCCTCCACGCCGGATTGTCTCTTACAGATACAACCCGATGGGAAGGATCGGTTTCAGGGTAGCGTGCCACATGCCCATATAGCCGAAGTTGGCGCTGACGGACTATGCAGGTAATAGGCCTCGATTCAGTCTCACGGTGCAATCGCTGATTTGACACGTAATCATCCCAGTGATACCCCATGATTCTGCGAAGACACTTATTACCAAAGGCATTGATTCGTCTCTTCAAGTCACTATTTAGTGTCCATGTCTCACAACCATAGAGTAAGACAGGGATCACAAGCGATTTGAAGATCCGGATCTTTGTCCTCCTGCACAGGTACCGACAATGTCAAATACTCCTGCTGAGCGAGTCCATAACACCGTGGGCTATGCCAATCCGCCGTAAGACTTCTTGACGTGACCCGCCGTCATTATGGACTGCGCTACCAAGGTATGTAAAACTTTCCAAGATCTCAATGTCCTCGCCACACGCATGAACAGACTGTACTGCTTCATCTAGTAAGTCTCCAAACACCTGGACCTTGGTCTTGAGCCAGGAGACCTCAAGTCCCAAAGGCTTTGCCTCCTCGTGCAGCGCCTCGAGAGCCATCACCAGGACCTCCAGCGACTCAGCAAAGATTACTGCATCATCGACAAAAACAAGATCAGTGATCTTGGTGTTGCCAACGGATGCTCCACAATCACTTTGATCTACAACCTTGTCCAATACCCAGTCCATACAAGCGTTGAAAAGTGATGGGGCAAGGACGCACCCTTGCCTCACTCCTGTATTCACAGGAAAGAAGCCGGATACACCTGCCCTACACTTCACAGCACTCTCAGTCCCAGAATACAGACCAGTTATCAAACCAATAGTCCTTGCAGGAATCCCTCGAAGTTGCAGAAGATCCCAGAGTGACTCACGATGCACTGAGTCAAACGCCTTCTTGAGATCAACATAGGCTGCAAGCATCCCCTGTCGAAACTCACGTCGGCGTTCCACCAGGACACGAAGCGCTAGGATACGGTCCGTTGTTGACTTACCAGGCGTGAACCCAGACTGCTGAGGTCTCTGATGCTTCACCAGATGGCTGCGAATCCGTGTCAGCAATAGATGGGCAAGCACCTTGCCTGGTACGCTGAGCAGTGTAATACCGCGGTAATTGTTGCAGTCCTGACGGTCCCCTTTCCCTTTCCAGATAGGGACGACCAGCCCCCTTTTCCAGTCAGGAGGAATGGTACCTGATTGCCACACGGCAGTCAGGACAGCATGCAACCCGCGGATCATGGCCTCACCCCCAGCTTTGAGGAGCTCCGCGCTGATATTACAAACACCAGCTGCCTTTCCACCCCTCAACTGTGCTACAGCCTCTCTGACTTCGTCAAGAGAGGGTGCGCTTTCGTCAATGGGAGGATCGGCATCCACTGCCTGTAACCCAATGGTGTGAAGCTGCTCAGTTGGAGGGTCCACCATGAACAACTGCCCAAAGTACTCAGCCCAACGAGCCATCTGCCCATCCATGTCCGACACGAGGCACCCATCTGCTGTTCGAATAGCACTCGCCCGAGAAGGAGACTTGGAACGGAGCTTCTTCAGGGCTCGGTAGGCGGGTCGGAGGTCATTAGCGTTCAAATGACCCTCGACATCCTCAGCGAGACTCCTGACATACCTCTCCTTGTCTCTCCCCAGGAGGGTTCTAGTCCAGCGTGACAGAGCCCTGTGCTGGTCCCGGTTCCCAGCCAGCCTGGCAGCGCGACTCTCCTCGATTTTCTCTCAGCGTCTCCGTCGAGACAAAACCACGCCCTGACCTCGGGCGCTCCCCAATACACTCCTTGGCAGCCTGTAGAGTTTCACGAATGAATAAAAGATATACAAAAATTCTGATGAGTAAGAGAAATACATGAACAAATTTTATTCCATTTTTTTGCATTTATAAAGGAGCATTGCCACCATGGTATTTACATAAAGGAGCATTGCCGCCCTGGTGTTTGCATGAACACACTCCATGAATCGAATAGCTCAAACTGGCAGAAAATTACTTTATTTACCGTAGATAACACTAAAGTTCGCCAGGACAAAGTTTCTTTTTTATTTACAGACGTCTGGTGGCGTTAATACTTACATTTCTACATCCATGATTTCAGGAAAGTTAGAAGGGGCTATCTGGAGAATCTGTCATTTTGTGTGTTCATCTGTGTCATATTATGGCTATAAATGAACAAATTACAAAAATAAAAACCGAGTGGCGACGTTGGTAACGGGCTGCACTAAGATCGCCAGCTAGTGTTTATGTTATGAGTGTCCTCCCGCCGTCGTCGTCGGCCAAAAAGAAAACGAGTAGGGAAATTTGAAACCGTATATACTTGCAGCTACAAAGCATAAAACAACGCTGAAACTGGGTAGATTATACAGTCATGATATAAACTACTGTGTATCATCTTCAGTGGCACATAAAAATTAGTAGTGAAGCTATAATTCATAATATATGGCGGCTGGCGACGTCAGTACAGGTGGCGACTAAAGTGTTATCTACGGTAATCCTTATGTAAAAAAAAATGGATTCCGACAGCATTTTTTTTGTGTGTACAAATAATAGGTATTGGAATTATTTTTCACTCCTCTTCACATACATCTAAATTATACATTGTAAAGCTGTTTTCCCTCAAATTCCCAAGATTCCACAAATTCCTGAGACAATTCTTTATTCTCCACTTGACCAGAAATTCCTTAAAATCTGGGCTATTTCTTATAAGTGGCAACACTGGCTCGGAAGGACTTAGCAGTACAGTATGTAATTTAAACCCCCCCTTCTCCTCTTTGTTACTGGGTGTGCCTCTGTATCATAAGAACATAATAAAATAAGGAAGCTACAAGAGGCCGCGAGACCTACACAAAGTAGTTCCTGTTCAGTTAAAGCTCATAGTTAAGGCTTAGATAGATTACATAGTAAGACTTAAGACAAAGTTAGAAGCATAGTCGGGCTTGTCACCTGTTTCACACATCCTCAGGGCAGCATTATTACCCATGTTATGAATATACTTAAGTGGATACAATAAAGGAGATGCATGAAAAGTTCTTATGGGTAGTAACCAGGGTAGAACAAGAAGTAACGGATACTAGCAGGAAAATTGTAGATTGAAAAAGGAAATAAGGAAAAACTGGTTCACAAATAGGGTGGTGAATGATTGGAATGGACTCAGTAGACAGGTAGTTAGTGCGGAATAAATAGGGAGCCTTAAAAGGAGGCTGGACAGTGTATGGATGGGGATGAAAGGTGGATGTAGGTAGTGTTAAGTAACAGGAACTACCTCGTTTAGTTCTCGCGGCCTCTTGTAGCTTCCTTATTTACTTATGTTCTTATGTTACTATAATACATCCACTAAATATTATAAGATGGTAAAACACAGGAAGGTATAATTTGCATATTTAATCTTGGCTATCCACCTTTTTAGTCCATTTAGATGTTATTTATATATGCGTATGTATGTATGTGTGATGCCCTGAAGTTGGGTGCACAATAATTACTGCTGTTAAATTTACTTGAGTTATGAGAACCTTAAACAGAGGCTCCCTATCCAAGGACTCGACGCTCAGGGCTTGATGTTACTCTCCCGGAATAAGTCGAAATAGAGTCTCACAGTTTAATATAGTAGGCTGCAACCACCCTTACATTGTTTTAAGGGGCGTAAGGGGCGTTTTAAGGGGCCTCTGATAGCGTGAAAATAGATGGAGGCCTGTTATGAACCCTTTGAGTGGGCTGGTATTTGGGTGTAAGGGTTTATTTATCGTATTAAGGGTATGTGGCTACAACAGTATGGCTACAGCAGTATGGCTACAACAGTATGGCTACAACAGTATGGCTACAGCAGTATGGCTACAACAGTATGGCTACAACAGTATGGCTACAGCAGTATGGCTACAACAGTATGGCTACAGCAGTATGGCTACAACAGTATGGCTACAACAGTATGGCTACAACAGTATGGCTACAGCAGTATGGCTACAGCAGTATGGCTACAACAGTATGGCTACAGCAGTATGGCTACAACAGTATGGATACAGCAGTATGGCTACAGCAGTATGGCTACAGCAGTATGGCTACAACAGTATGGCTACAACAGTATGGCTACAACAGTATGGCTACAACAGTATGGCTACAACAGTATGGCTACAACAGTATGGCTACAACAGTATGGCTACAACAGTATGGCTACAACAGTATGGCTACAACAGTATGGCTACAACAGTATGGCTACAGCAGTATGGCTACAACAGTATGGCTACAACAGTATGGCTACAACAGTATGGCTACAGCAGTATGGCTACAACAGTATGGCTACAACAGTATGGCTACAACAGTATGGCTACAGCAGTATGGCTACAGCAGTATGGCTACAACAGTATGGCTACAACAGTATGGCTACAACAGTATGGCTACAACAGTATGGCTACAACAGTATGGCTACAACAGTATGGCTACAGCAGTATGGCTACAACAGTATGGCTACAGCAGTATGGCTACAACAGTATGGCTACAGCAGTATGGCTACAACAGTATGGCTACAGCAGTATGGCTACAACAGTATGGCTACAGCAGTATGGCTACAGCAGTATGGCTACAACAGTATGGCTACAGCAGTATGGCTACAACAGTATGGCTACAGCAGTATGGCTACAACAGTATGGCTACAGCAGTATGGCTACAGCAGTATGGCTACAGCAGTATGGCTACAGCAGTATGGCTACAACAGTATGGCTACAACAGTATGGCTACAGCAGTATGGCTACAGCAGTATGGCTACAACAGTATGGCTACAACAGAACAGTCTCCATTTCTTCCTGTCCTTGCATTCTTGTTCCTTGTTTATTCTTCATTCCTTGTTAATAAGGTACAGTAATCTCCCGTTTTTCCGTCGTTCTGATATCCGTCGTGCGATGTTATCCGGCGCCAGCAATTCGGTTGTATTTAAACACTATCCGTCCATGTGATGCATTATCCAGCGAAAATTCCGGCGCTTATTTCAGCACGAGATGCACTAAACGTTTTTTCGCCGGATAATTTGGCGCGCATTCAGTTCGTAAATGGAGTGAGTTGTGGTGTACAACGCTGATGAAACTGGTCTATAGTTTCGGTCTTTACCCAGTAATACCTTGGCCGATGAGAAGGAGAAGTCGGTAACTGGCCGTAAGCCTTCCAAAACACGTGTGTTTGCTGTGTGTTGTGCCAACGCAACAGGTAGCCATCATCTACCTATTATTATTATTACAGTATTATTATTATTATTATTATTATTACTATTATTATTATTATTATTATTATTATTGTTATTATTATTATTATTATATTTATTATTATCATATTAATAATCTGATCTTGTTTCTGTCGATGATGCAGTAATCTTTGCTGAGTCGCTGGAGGTCCTGGTGATGGCTCTCGAGGCGCATGAGGAGGCAAAGCCTTTGGGACTTGAGGTCTCCTGGCTCAAGATCAAGGTCCAGGTGTTTGGAGGCTTACTAGATGAAACAGTACAGTCTGTTCATGCGTGCGGCGAGGACATTGAGATCTTGGAAAGTTTTACATACCTAGTTAGCGCAGTCCATAATGACGGCGGGTTACGTCAAAAAGTCTTACGGCTGATTGGCATAGCATGAGTATTTGGCGTTGTCGGTACCTGTGCAGGAGGACAAAGATCCGGATCTTCAAGTCGCTTGTGATCTCTGTCTTACTCTATGGTTGTGAGACATAGACACTAAATAGCCACTTGAGGAGACGAGTCGATGCCTTTGGTAATAAGTGTCTTCGCAGAATCATGGGGTATCGCTGGGATGATTACGTGTCAAATCAGCGATTGCACCGTGAGACTGAATCGAGGCCTATTACATGCATAGTCCGTCAGCGCCAACTTCAGCTATATGGGCATGTGGCATGCTACCCTGAAACCGATCCTTCCCATCGGGTTGTATCTGTAAGAGACAATCCGGCGTGGAGGAGGCCAAGGGGGCGCCCCCAAGGCTCGTGGCTGGGGCAAGTTGATGTTTCTTGTCGAGAGCTGCTTGGTATGGGAAAGGAGCCTGCATGGGGACTCGCGCGTGGTGACCCCCGGGAGTGGCGTCGTAGGGTGGGCGAAGCGACGCGCCCCCCGGCTTATGCCCCCAATGATTGATTGATTGATTATTATTATTATTATTATTATTATTATTATTATTATTATTATTATTATTATTATTATTATTATTATTATTATATTATTAATACAGGTACTAATGTTTTTTATATTGTTAGTTATACTGTTCTAGGCATTATTATTATTATTATTACTGCTATCATCATTTACGCTGGTTATTATTGGGTTCGTGGGCACGGGAGGGGCCTAGGGGGACAGTGATGCATTATCCGGCTTTCCACGTTATCCGCCAAGGTCATGGCTGCTGTGTCCCGGATGAATGTGAGACTACTGTATTAATGATCATCGCTATCTATTTGCCTATAAGAGGAACTTCAACACACAGTCATGAACACAGGATTTCAACAAAACACAGTCTTCCAATTTTATTCACAAATGATTATATTCTCTCCAAATTGGAATACATACTGTTACTTATATAATTTTAGTCGTTACACTGCTAGCCGAAACGTGAGAATCAAGGCACAGGAGTTAGGACACAAAACAAAACATTTCTCTTCTATAGTACTTCCCAGAAAACACTATTGGGAGGTGGGGGTCTGGAAACCTCCCCCTGGTGCACTGTGAGGACGAAGAGTGTCATTTACCAACCCGGGGGTCACAGAGTCCCCTGGTCCCCCGCCCTGTAGCGCCCCAATGCTGCTTCGCTTGCTATCTTCTACCGTTACTATCATGCTCACTGCTCGTGTGAACTTGCTAACTGGATACCTCCCCCTTTCCAAGACTTTCTACTCATTCTCTTCCCTAATCTGTCCATCTTCAGAATGCAAGAGTTAATTAGTATCTTCACTCTTTCATCTCTTTCACTTGTAAAGTCTGAAACTCTCTTCCTGTTTTAATTTTTCCATCTTCCTGCGACTTAAATCTTTTCAAGAGAGGAGTGACAAGACACCTCCCGAACTAAATTGGCCCACCACCCTTTTTCTTGATTATCTTACTGTCTCCTTTATAGTGACTGGCAACTAAGCGGGCTTTTTGTTACCTCCTTTTTTTGTCCTTGACCAGTCCTTTGTGATGTAAAAAAAAAAAAAAAAAAGAAGTAATAATAATTGGAATTTCTGATTGTAAGTTGTTCTTCAGTTGCTGCAATCAAAGATTTTGGTTGAATAGCAGTAACCTTCATGAGTTGCCTTCCCTCCTTCACCTCCTACCTGCCCAAACACTACTCACACAAAGAATTGTTGATGGCATCCACTCAGCTAAACCTCCACACAAACCTTATCTATATAAAAAGTTACTTTCCAAAATTTTGCTAGTCTATATTTCTAGATCGGTATGGGTCTAGCTAGCATATTAGAGCATCTTAGACCCCCCAAAATACAGTAATTATTTTTTTGAAGAGTAACTGAACATAGATTAATTATATCGGTAAAGCCAAAACAAATAATAACTGCACCATTGAACCACCTGAACCAACACAAAGCTGCTGCCAAACACTGTCCAGCAGCCGCTCTGCCACACAGGTTTTGAAGACGCTATCAGTGATGCCTGAGTGCGCTTGGGTTAGGTTGTGATAGGTTAAATGGTAAATCTACATAATAACACCTCCAAACTTATACAAAATTTCAACTTTTTATTTATTTATTTATTTAAATTTTTGATGTACAGTGTATAATAACGCCTGTAGGCTATTCGTCTTGATGGCACCAGTGTTGTTGTGTTGGCCCTCGCCCGTGGTGGTGCAGGCAGGGTTTTTTGAGTGATGCCTGTGATGATTGTCGCCTCCGTGGTGTAGTGGCTAGCGTGCCTGGCTACAATCTGTGGGCCCTGGTTCAAATCCGGACCAGGGCAAGTTCGGCGGCCAGCCATCCCAGCTGTTCTTCCTCCCTTTCGGGTTTGATAAATGGGTACCTGGGGAAACCTGGGGAAGGTATCTGAGGTAATCTGATTGTTACACTAGCCCTGTGTCCCGGGGTAACGGGTCCTCACCCACCACAGACTCAAGGGCTAATGCCACAGAATTTAGCACTGAGGCCACGCGCAGCATAGCGTATGCCCCCATCTTTACTTACCTTACCTGTGATGATTAGAGGCTCATGCCCCCTGTCATCATATTGAATCATACATATCTTTTTTTTAGGCATTCAAGTGGAACTGAAGAGTGTGGCTGATGTGAAATAGTTTCCCAACACTGGCAAATCTCTGCTTGGAGCCGAAGCCAAAGCTAGATGCAAGGAAGACACCCACTCTTGTAAGTATTGACCTCCTCCTTTAAAACAAGAAAATAAGGAAGCTACAAGAGGCTGGGAGACCTACACGTGGTGGTAGTTCCTGTTACTTAACACTACTGACATCCACCTTTCATCCCCATCCATGATATCCAGCCTCCTTTTAAAACTCCCTATTGACTCCGCACTGACTACCTGACGGCTGAGTCCATTCCAATCATTTACCACCTTATTGGTGAACCAGTTTTTTCCCTATTTCCTTTATAAATCTACGCTTTTCCAACTTGAATCCGTTACTTCTTGTTCTACCTTGATTACTAGCCGTAAGAACGTTTCCTACATCTCCTTTATTGTTTCGTTTTTTTTCTTTTTTTTTCTTATATCAAAAGGACTGGCCTAGGGCAAAAAAAAAAAGAGGTAACACAAAGCCCGCTTAGTTGCCAGTCCCTATAAAGAAGACAGTAAGAGAATACAAACAGTTATATGAAAAAAAAGTTATAATATAAAATGCTATAATATAACATTACATTGCATTTATAGGCATTTTTATGCATGAAATACAGCTAAAAAGGTAAAAAAGGGTCTTTGTTTTTGGGGTCAGAAACAGATTAATCCATTTTATATTGTTTCTTATTGAAAAATGTGTTTCGGTTTTAGAACAGCTTTTGGGAACTAATTATGTTCGAAAACCGAGGGCATGTCTGTAGTTGGAAGTGTATCATTGGCCGTCTAACCTCATAAGATAGTATGGGAAAAACTGACGTTAAACAAAAAGAAGATGAAGGTGTTGTGAAGGAGATGGGGGAGGCGGTAGCGGAGTGGTTAGCATCTCCGACTGGCGTTCTCGGTGACCCGAGTTCGATCCCCGACGAAAACCAAAACCTTTCTGCACCTTCGAGTGGCCTAAGAATACCCACATGCCCTGCCCATTAACTCTACCTTCGATTGCGAGTGCTTCGGAGGACACGGGGGCGGCATGAGCCTCTAATCACAGGCGTCACTATAAAAATCATGCCTGCGCCACCATGGGCGAGGACCAACCATCACAGCCCTCAAGTGAACCTCCAGAGCCTACCATCCGAGCCCTGGGTCACCACTGCGTACAGGTGCAAAAGGCCAAAATGTAAAAAAAAATAAAAAAAATTGCAACAGATTTTTTGAATGGTTTGGTCCGCTTATCCGGTAGCAGATGTAGTCTGTTAAATCCGAAGTACGTTAAATGGGTAGAACAAGAAGTAACGGATTCAAGCTGGAAAAGTGTAGATTAAAAAAGGAAATAGGGAAAAACTGGTTCACAAATAGGGTGGTAAATGATTGGAATGGACTCAGTCGTCAGGTAGTTAGTGCGGAGTCATTAGGGAGCTTTAAAAAGAGGCTGGATAAATTCATGGATGGGGATGAAAGGTGGATGTAGGTAGTGTTAAGTAACAGGAATTACCTCGTGTAGGTCTCCCAGCCTCTTGTAGCTTCCTTATGCTCTTATGTTCTTATGTAAATCGAGGTCCGTTAAATGTGTACCTGCCTTTAAAGCATTGTGTCTCATGTGTGACGTGTGTTGAATGGTGTGGCTTCCCTTCCCTGCAGAGCATGGCAGCGAGGATCCTTCCCCTGGCGGAGGAGGTGCGCTCACGGCTCAGGTCGGGCGTCGCCGTCCCGTCCGTGGCTCAGTGCGTTGAGGAGCTGGTAGGTGGTGCCGGCTTGACTTGTGTGTATAGTCTGGGTTTTTTTAACAATGCAGAAATTCCATTCTATCTTAACCCCTTGAGGCCCAGAACGTAATTTCCATTGTAATTTGACAACCATTAGATGATTTTTAATTAATATAAACAATGTTTTTATAGATATGACCTGTTTAGTATCCTTATCCACTAACTAATATGGTTTATTTAGTTACTTTTCTTAATTTTATGGCTCGACTATATACAATTTTTTATAGCAAAGGAAAGATCTGGGCATGAAGGGGCTAAGGTCTAATGCTTAGAATGATGCCTATATTTACCTGATAATATGGTTAACTTTGATAAAATACAGCTGAAATTAAGAGGAAGCGTAGTATTCCCTTCTCCTGGCATCAAATATTAGTCGGTAAGCACAAGGAGGCAGGATTTTTTGGATCATTAAAAAAACAGAGTATAGTTGTAGTTTGAATAAGAGTGTATTATTCCTGCATCCTGCCCGTATTTCTGACCGCCTTGGAGACACACCCAACACTTTCACACCTATTCCTATTCCTAACCTCTAACCGAGGACTCCTTTACTAAAAATCTGAACTGGGAATTTCACATCTCACCTCATGCTGAATCAGGTTTTAAGAAGTTAGGTGTCCTGTGGCATCTGCGTACATTTCTTCTCCCTCCCAGTTGCTTGCTCTGTACAGGGGCCTTATCCGCCCATGTATGGAGTACGCCTCTCATGTTTGGGGAGGATCCACTCATACAGCTCTCCTAAACGGTTGAGTTAAAAGCTTTTTGTTTTATCAACTCCCTTCCTCTGACTGACTGTCTTCAATTTTTAAATCACCGCCGCAATGTTGCTTCTTTTGCTATCTTCTACCGTTATTTTCATGCTCACTGCTCTTCTGAACTGGCTAACTGCATGCCTCCCCCCCTCCCGCAGCCTCACTGCACAAGACTTTCTACTCATTCTCATCCCTATTCTGTCCATCTTCCTAATGCAAGAGTTAATCAGTATCTGCAGTCTTTCATCCTCTTCACTGGTAAACTCTCTCTCTCTCTCTCTCTCTCTCTCTGTTTCTATTTTTCTACCTTCCTACGACTTAAATCTTTTCAAGAGAAGAGTGACAAGACACCTCCCGAACTAAATTGCACACCTCCCGAACATCGCACGTCCATCATTGTGAAAAGACAGATGCATGTATTCTTTTCTCTAAACTTGGAGGTTTGGAACAAGACACAACAAAACGACAAATTGGGTTTTAACAGACTGCTAGATTAACCCCTTGAGACCCAGAACGTAATTTTCATAGTAATTTGGGTACCATTCAACGTTTTTTAGTGGCTATATGCAATATTTTATAGATATGATCTGTTTAGTATCCTTTTCTACTAACTAATTTGGTATATTCAGTTACTTTTTGTAGTTTTATGGCTCTACAAAATACATTTTTATATAGCAAAGGAAATTATTATTATTATTATTTTTTTTTTTTACATATGTGCCTATAGCGCCTGTAGGCAGTGACTTCTAAGGCTCGGACAGTAGGCCCTGGAGGTTATTTTGAGGGTTGTGATGGTTGGCCCTCGCCCGTGGTGGCGCAGGCAGGATTTTTATAGTGACACCTGTGATTAGAGGCTCATGCCGCCCCCCTGTGTCCTCCGATGCACTCGCAATCGAACATAGAGTTAATGGGCAGGGCATGTGGGTATTCTTAGCCCAGTCGACAGTGCAGAAAAATTTTGGTTCTCATCGGGGATCGAACTCGGGTCACCGAGAACGCCACTTGGATACACTATCCACTCTGCTACCGCCTCCCCATCTGGGCGTGAAGGGGTTAATAATGCAACACTCCACACCAACTCTCACCTCACGGATGACCTCAAGCTCACCATCAACCTCTCAGTGACACATAAGAAACATAAGAAAATAAGTATTCCTGTATCATTTTGTAAGTCCCCTGTATCATTTTGATCATCCTTCTCTGCACTGATTCTAACAATATCCATCCTGTAATATGAAGACCAAAACTGAACTGCATAGTCTAGGTGAGGTCTGACTAGAGCCAAATAAAGCTTTAGAATAACCTCAGCACTTCTACTTTTAACACTTCTGGTAATGAATCCTAACACCCTATAGGTGTCTTGCACGTGACGTCACAGCCCTTGTTGTGGCTGCGACAGGCGCGGGAAATGCGAGCTGGAGGACCAACAAACTCCACTTGCCGCCCATGTTTGCCAGCTTATGGTCATTTTCCCCTACCAAATATATGTTTATCAGTATAAAAGATATACTGTTGTCTTCGGAAATTCTTGTTCTATAATATTATCAAATAAAAAACCGTAAAACACACTAAAGAATGGCCATTATGAAAGAAATATGCATGAACCAACTCCAGCTCCCATTTAATATTTTGCTCGAAAACTTTTTACATGGACAATATCAATAGAAGCGGAATTTCATTAGCTTTCCATTGATAGATTTCGTTATCTGATAAATGAATTAGAAGCATGCATAAATTAGCGTTAACTAAATAAATAACATCATGAAATCGGGTAATTTTTCCCGATTGATGGTGTTATTTATTTAGTTAACACGAATTTATACATGGTTCTAATTCATTTATCAGATAACTAAATATATCAATGGAAAGCTAATGAAATTCCGCTTCTATTGATATTCTCCATGTAAAAAGTTTTCTCGCAAATATTAAATGGGAGCTGGAGTTGGTGATTCATTCATAAATATGCATGCTTAGAGCTCATAATGGCCATTCTTAGTGTGTTTACTATAATATATGGTAGGGTAGCTTTTAAGATAAGGAGCTTAAAGGCTGGATAAATTCATGGATGGGATGAAAGGTGGATGTAGGTAGTGTTAAGTAACAGGAATTACCTCGTGTAGGTCTCCCAGCCTCTTGTAGCTTCCTTATGCTCTTATGTTCTTATGTAATCGAGGTCCGTTAAATGTGTACCTGCCTTTAAAGCATTGTGTCTCATGTGTGACGTGTGTTGAATGGTGTGGCTTCCCTTCCCTGCAGAGCATGGCAGCGAGGATCCTTCCCCTGGCGGAGGAGGTGCGCTCACGGCTCAGGTCGGGCGTCGCCGTCCCGTCCGTGGCTCAGTGCGTTGAGGAGCTGGTAGGTGGTGCCGGCTTGACTTGTGTGTATAGTCTGTTTTTTTTTAACAATGCAGAAATTCCATTCTATCTTAACCCCTTGAGGCCCAGAACGTAATTTCCATTGTAATTTGACAACCATTAGATGATTTTTAATGAATATAAACAATGTTTTTATAGATATGACCTGTTTAGTATCCTTATCCACTAACTAATATGGTTTATTTAGTTACTTTTCTTAATTTTATGGCTCGACTATATACAATTTTTTATAGCAAAGGAAAGATCTGGGCATGAAGGGGCTAAGGTCTAATGCTTAGAATGATGCCTATATTTACCTGATAATATGGTTAACTTTGATAAAATACAGCTGAAATTAAGAGGAAGCGTAGTATTCCCTTCTCCTGGCATCAAATATTAGTCAGTAAGCACAAGGAGGCAGGATTTTTTGGCTCATTAAAAAAACAGAGTATAGTTGTAGTTTGAATAAGAGTGTATTATTCCTGCATCCTGCCCGTATTTCTGACCGCCTTGGAGACACACCCAACACTTTCACACCTATTCCTATTCCTAACCTCTAACCGAGGACTCCTTTACTAAAAATCTGAACTGGGAATTTCACATCTCACCTCATGCTGAATCAGGTTTTAAGAAGTTAGGTGTCCTGTGGCATCTGCGTACATTTCTTCTCCCTCCCAGTTGCTTGCTCTGTACAGGGGCCTTATCCGCCCATGTATGGAGTACGCCTCTCATGTTTGGGGAGGATCCACTCATACAGCTCTCCTAAACGGTTGAGTTAAAAGCTTTTTGTTTTATCAACTCCCTTCCTCTGACTGACTGTCTTCAATTTTTAAATCACCGCCGCAATGTTGCTTCTTTTGCTATCTTCTACCGTTATTTTCATGCTCACTGCTCTTCTGAACTGGCTAACTGCATGCCTCCCCCCCTCCCGCGGCCTCACTGCACAAGACTTTCTACTCATTCTCATCCCTATTCTGTCCATCTTCCTAATGCAAGAGTTAATCAGTATCTGCAGTCTTTCATCCTCTTCACTGGTAAACTCTCTCTCTCTCTCTCTCTCTCTGTTTCTATTTTTCTACCTTCCTACGACTTAAATCTTTTCAAGAGAAGAGTGACAAGACACCTCCCGAACTAAATTGCACACCTCCCGAACATCGCACGTCCATCATTGTGAAAAGACAGATGCATGTATTCTTTTCTCTAAACTTGGAGGTTTGGAACAAGACACAACAAAACGACAAATTGGGTTTTAACAGACTGCTAGATTAACCCCTTGAGACCCAGAACGTAATTTTCATAGTAATTTGGGTACCATTCAACGTTTTTTAGTGGCTATATGCAATATTTTATAGATATGATCTGTTTAGTATCCTTGTCTACTAACTAATTTGGTATATTCAGTTACTTTTTGTAGTTTTATGGCTCTACAAAATACATTTTTATATAGCAAAGGAAATTATTATTATTATTATTTTTTTTTTTTACATATGTGCCTATAGCGCCTGTAGGCAGTGACTTCTAAGGCTCGGACAGTAGGCCCTGGAGGTTATTTTGAGGGTTGTGATGGTTGGCCCTCGCCCGTGGTGGCGCAGGCAGGATTTTTATAGTGACACCTGTGATTAGAGGCTCATGCCGCCCCCCTGTGTCCTCCGATGCACTCGCAATCGAACATAGAGTTAATGGGCAGGGCATGTGGGTATTCTTAGCCCAGTCGACAGTGCAGAAAAATTTTGGTTCTCATCGGGGATCGAACTCGGGTCACCGAGAACGCCACTTGGATACACTATCCACTCTGCTACCGCCTCCCCATCTGGGCGTGAAGGGGTTAATAATGCAACACTCCACACCAACTCTCACCTCACGGATGACCTCAAGCTCACCATCAACCTCTCAGTGACACATAAGAAACATAAGAAAATAAGTATTCCTGTATCATTTTGTAAGTCCCCTGTATCATTTTGATCATCCTTCTCTGCACTGATTCTAACAATATCCATCCTGTAATATGAAGACCAAAACTGAACTGCATAGTCTAGGTGAGGTCTGACTAGAGCCAAATAAAGCTTTAGAATAACCTCAGCACTTCTACTTTTAACACTTCTGGTAATGAATCCTAACACCCTATAGGTGTCTTGCACGTGACGTCACAGCCCTTGTTGTGGCTGCGACAGGCGCGGGAAATGCGAGCTGGAGGACCAACAAACTCCACTTGCCGCCCATGTTTGCCAGCTTATGGTCATTTTCCCCTACCAAATATATGTTTATCAGTATAAAAGATATACTGTTGTCTTCGGAAATTCTTGTTCTATAATATTATCAAATAAAAAACCGTAAAACACACTAAAGAATGGCCATTATGAAAGAAATATGCATGAACCAACTCCAGCTCCCATTTAATATTTTGCTCGAAAACTTTTTACATGGACAATATCAATAGAAGCGGAATTTCATTAGCTTTCCATTGATAGATTTCGTTATCTGATAAATGAATTAGAAGCATGCATAAATTAGCGTTAACTAAATAAATAACATCATGAAATCGGGTAATTTTTCCCGATTGATGGTGTTATTTATTTAGTTAACACGAATTTATACATGGTTCTAATTCATTTATCAGATAACTAAATATATCAATGGAAAGCTAATGAAATTCCGCTTCTATTGATATTCTCCATGTAAAAAGTTTTCTCGCAAAATATTAAATGGGAGCTGGAGTTGGTGAATTCATTCATAAATATGCATGCTTGAGAGTCTCATAATGGCCATTCTTTAGTGTGTTCTACGGTTTTTTATTTGATAATATTATAGAACAAGCATTTCCGAAGACAACAGTATATCTTTTATACTGATAAACATATATTTGGTAGGGGAAAATTACCATAAGCTGGCAAACACGGGCGGCAAGTGGAGTTTGTTGGTCCTCCAGCTCGCTCCGACGGGCGGCATTTGGCTTGAAGACGGCGGCATTTGGCTTGAAGACGCTAGGTCGTGACGTCAGTGCAAGACACCTATTAGCTCTATTTCTAGCCTCAATACATTGTTTCCTAGGACGGAGGTCAGAGCTTACCCGCTCTTTTCAGCGATACATTGCGTATGGTGTATCTATTACCAGGATTTTTTCTACCAACATTAATTACACTATACCTTTTAACATAAGAACATAAGAAAATAAGGAAGCTATAAGAGGCCGTGAGACCTACACGTGGTAGTTCCTATTACTTAACACTACCTACATCCACCTACCATCCCCATCCATGAAATTATCCAGCCTGTTTTTAAAGACCCCTAATGATTCTGCACTAACTACCTGTCGATTTAGTACAGTCCAATCATTTACCACCCTATTTGTGAACCAGTTTTCCCCTATTTCCTTTTTTAATCTACGCTTTTCCAGCTTGAATCCGTAACTTCTTGTTCTACACTGATAAAACACACACCTGATACACACCTCACTGATGAACTCAAGCTGACAGTCAGTCTCTCAGTGACAGTTTCCTTATGGCAGGTACTGAACAGTCTGGACGCCGGCGCCACCTGCGTCGCAGTGAGGCTGGATCTGTCTGTGTTGAGGGTCCAGGTGGTGGACAATGGACAGGGCGTGCCACAGACTGACCTCAAGTACTTGGGGGACAGGTGAGCCCATGGCTGCGTGTTATCATTGTATAACTATGAAATTATGACTATTATTTTATAACTATTACTAATTATTATGAAAGCAATGGATATCAGTGACATGATGTAGTAGAGCAGTGATGCACACACAGCCACATCGACACTCAGTAAGTGCTGCTTTGTATTAGTAACTATTGTATGCAAGAAGTGATGTGGGTCAACGTGATACATTTTATTGTTTGTATGCAGAGGTGGGCATCGCAATTTTTTTCCAATTCCGCAATCGCAATTCCGCAATTCCGACCTGCACCAGTCCGCAATCGCAATTCCGCATTTTTTTTCAGATAGGCCTTTTTGCAATCGCAATTCTGCAATTCCGCAATTCCGCAAACTAATTTTGACACCTACAATTAAAACAAACACCTACAATTAAAACAAAAAATGTCTCTAGACTCTTAAACACCTACAATTAAAACAAAAAATGTCTCTAGACTCTTTATTAGTTTTTAATACTTCTGTATTCCTATTCTGTTTATGTCTATACTTGTTACTTGTCCTTCACAATTAAGTCTTTGTCTCTTTTAGTGTTTTTCTTTACTTTTACACTTCACAGTCTACTGGCAAGTAATCACTAATCTAAGTAATCTACTAATCTTCCTCCTCCTCCTCCTCCTCCTCCTCCTCCTCCTCCTCCTCCTCCTCCTCCTTCTCCCAGTTCTTCTGGTTCAGCATGTGGAGATTGGCAACTAATCACACACGGCCAGCGTACACGCTCTCAATCCCAAGTTCCAGCACGCACTGACTGAGTGACTGAGCTACACTTGGCAAGTTGGCAGTTGGCAGTGTCGTCTCCACAATATTTGGTGGGAACTTAAGTTCACGCTGGCACTTGCTACTTTGAAGGTGGTGCCCGTCACAATTCGAGAGAACTGAAACTCGAAAATGCCAGGGGTCGCTGGCAGTTTTAACTCACAAGTTGATAATAAGTTGGTCTACTGGAAAATAAAATATGGGCTTATTCCACTGCACTTAAAACACAAATGTATAATACTAAGAACGATTTTCTTCTATATGTATATTGTATAGAAGCCTGATTCTGTAAAACATGTATATAACCAAATAACCAAGCAGGTTATAGTTGAGAAGGCAATGTAAATGTTACTCTATCATATTATATAGTCAATAACGAATGTTTAGAAGTTATCTATACCTAGGCAGTCATATTTTCCTGTTATTATTGTGTATCAATTAGATAGAAAGCCTGGAAGTGCAATGAGTCGACGCGTGAAGTCGCAATGTTTTGATTCAATCTTCCCGCCACAATGCGCGGCATGCCGCCTCCACAATTATAACCTACACACAACCCTCGTTTTCCCGGACCTCCATTTCCCGGATATCAGATTTGCCGGTCAAAATCAGAGGTCCGGGGATATATCAGAGTCCCGGACTAATGCCTGATCCCGTCCGTAAATTGACAAAGTTGTCCGGCGGTCCGAGCGTCTCCTGTCACACCTGGTCAGTGTCCGCGCCTCCCGCCAGGTGTCAGCATGCTCAGCGGTCGTATTGTTTACATTTGGGTACACGACACTCACTCTCCAAGACACACACCCCTCCCGGCAACACGCTGTCATCCGCCTCACCTGTGCCTTCCTGAGGAAGACAGGTCAACTACAGCGCCTGTGATAGCATCATAGGATATCACCAGGGCTCATAGTGTTCCCCAAGGGATCCTCGCAGCACTAAAAACAACAACAAAGTGACGTAAAAGTCCGGGGCGGGGTAGCTGATATTGGCGGTTGCCGGACAGTAAATACTAGAGTAGGATAAACGTCCGGGGTGAGTAATGGCCTCGGACTGTTGCGATTCCCGGACGTTTGCGGTTCCCGGACCAGTGCTCCCCCCTATTAGTCCGGGAAAACGAGGGTTGTGTGTACTTGGTCGCAGCAACAGAACAATTTCGGCATTCTATATTCTTCTTTTTTCCAAAGCATTTCTTATTGTATTTTGATAAGCACTTGCCAGACGCAGCAGTACTGTCTTAGAAAACAGTGTGAACATTGCCCCCAATAAAACATGCTACAATATACATGTAAAAAATGTATTAAGCTTTGATACTCGAGGCGAGTAATTTGCATTAAATTGCTATTATAGAACGTTCCATCGTAATGCATGTCACCCATACAATTAGTAGAACAACAGAAGAACTATATTTTTTGGTATTCAGATGCGGTGCATCAATATTTATCGCGAAATTGATTTATGAAAATACGAGTCGCAGAGCCAAAACACAGTAGACCAACCTTTGAGTTAAAACTGCCAGCGACCACTGGCATTTATCGAGTTTCAGTTCTCTCAAATTATTGCGATTGCGTTTCAAAATTTTGGCGGTCCGCAACCCGCAATTCTGCATTTTTTTCAGGCATTCGTAATTGCGCAATTCCGCAACCGAATTACCCATTTCGCAAGTTATTGCGATTGCGTTTCAAAATTTTGGCGGTCCGCAATTCAGCAATTTTTTCAGGCATCCGTAATTGCGCAATTCCGCAACTTAATTACCATTCCGCAAGTTGCAGAATTACGGAATTGCGGACTAAAATTGCGGAATGCCCACCTTTGTTTGTATGTGTGTTTAGTTATGTGTGGTGTTTGGTCTTGTGTGATGTGGTATTGTGTGGTATTTGATCCTATGAGATGTTTGATGGATGGTGTTAGCTACCGTAGATAACGCTACGTATAGTCGCCACGGTGCACTAATGTCGCCAGGTGCCATATATTACGAATTTCACCACTAAAGCATCACTACAGACTTGTATGTGCCACGGAAGAGGCATGTACAGTAGTTTATGTTATGTACCTGTCTTCAGTGGCACATACAAGTCTGTAGTGATGCTAAAAATTGTAATATATGGCGCCTGGCGACATTAGTGCAGTGGCAAGTGACTGGCGACTATAGTGCTATCTACGGTAGGTTAGGTCAATGGTGTTGGTTTTGTGTGGTGTTTGGGTGTGTGAGGTACCTGGTGCACGATGTTAGGTGTTATGCACCTAATGCACTCATTTATTTGTTTTTATATAATAAAAATATTTCATTATACATTTATGCTCATACTATTTATAAATAGTTAATTTTTTGCAATATATTTATTGTAAGGCAACCATCTGAATATTCACTTTTGGAGCCTGCCAATTTTTTTTACATGTAGTGGGTCCAGCCAAGCCATTCATATTGTATATATAAACTGATCTGTGATTACATGGGCATAAACCTATTTAACTTTGATAAGTATTGGTGATGCTACTTTGGGTTGAGTAGTTAGAGTGGCTGTGAGCATGACTGTTCATGACTGTTCATGACTGTTCATGCCAAAGTTTGGCTTAACATGTGTGACTGACAACCTTGTCATTTGTTCTCCTCTCCAGTGATCTTGTCACAGGTGTTCAAGTAGAGACCAAGCCAGTCATACATGGATGACTGGCTTACTGATATTTTCCTTGTGTTGAAGTTATTGATGATGTCCTGTTGTTGTTGGGTGCAGGCACGCCACCAGCAAGTGTCACTCCCTCCAGGACCTGAGCAGCAACTTGTGTCACTATGGTTTCCGCGGGGAGGCCCTGGCCAGCCTCATCACCCTGTCTGCTGGTGTTGACATCACCACGCGCCCCCGAGGCTCTTGCCACACCTTCACCAAGCTCTTCACTGATGGCAAGGAGGCGGCAGTGTCCAGGCTGGAGGTCAACAGGCCAAGTGTTGGAACCACAGTCACCATCCACAAGTTCCTGCACAACATGCCTGTAAGGAAAAACCTGATCAAGGAATCCTTAGAGATTGAGAAGATCCGGATCCGGCTGGAAGGCTTTGCACTGATGCACCCACACGTTGCCTTCAGCCTGAGGAACGACCGGAACAACTGCCTGGTGGTCCAGACCAAAAAGTGCCGCGACACCCTGGCCACCTTCCTGCAGCTGTTTGGCCACCGGCGGGCCCAGGCGCTGGCCGAGGTGCACCACTGCCGGGGCCACTTCACGGTGTGGGGCTACATAGGCACGCAGCCCCACCTTACCAAGGCACTGCAGTTTGTGTACATCAATAAGAGAACCATTCTCAAGACCAAGATCCACAAGCTGCTCAATGACCTGCTGGCCCGGAGCTCCATCATCAGGGCCAGACTCCACCCCAGCACCAGCACTGAGCCCCCCGCCAGCACTCCCACCAGCCCCCCCAAGCGCATGAGGCTGTATGGGGTGTTTGTGCTGAACATTGAGTGTCCACACAGGGAGTACGACATCTGCCTGGATCCAAACAAAACACTGGTGGAGTTCAAGGCCTGGGATAAACTTCTGCTCTGCATCGAGGAACTGGTCCTCAAGTTTGGCCGGGAGGAGAACGTCGTGATCTCCCTGGACGAGCGGTACCGGCGGTCAGGGCGGGACATGGAGGAAGGGGAGGAGGAGGAGGAGGAGGAGGAGGAGGAGGAGGATAGACTCAGCTTGTCCCAGAGTAGCCAGTCACGTCTTCAGGTGTTTAGCTTTAAGAGGAACAAGATGTCGGAAGATGACGAGCGACCAATACTGGCCAGACAAAAGTATGGACGGACTCTGGACACCCAAGACAGCAAGGCGACGGTCCACTCAGCGACGGTGAAGAGGATGAAAACTGAGGCAAAGGTGTGTGAGGAGGACAGGAATATGAACTTAAGCGCTGACGTACCTGCCAGTAACAAGGAAGCAACAGCAGAGTGCCGTCAAAATGAAGATAATGACAGTAACTCAACCCAGAAGTATAATGATTCTGTAGTGGATATGATGAGGAATATAGTCAAGGAAGATAATGACAGTGACTCAACCCAGAAATATAACGATTCTGTAGTGGATAGGAT
Source organism: Chionoecetes opilio (assembly GCA_016584305.1). Taxonomy (NCBI): domain Eukaryota; kingdom Metazoa; phylum Arthropoda; class Malacostraca; order Decapoda; family Majidae; genus Chionoecetes; species Chionoecetes opilio. Next base: position 63,295 of record JACEEZ010000274.1, read on the forward strand.
GGGGAATAAAGTCAGAAAGAACTATTGTGAGGACTCGAGTGAGGATGATTGTGAAGAAACAAGTGTGAGAACATACTGTGAAGAGCGCCAAGGTAATACTTCTGTAGGCAATGCTGTAGGATCTTCAAGCAAGGGACAAGAAAAGCTTTGTGATTTAGATCAAGCTTTTACTCCTACAGAGGACACCATTTTGCAGTGTGGAGGTGGCCGTGGGGGCAGGAGTAGAGACACAATAAGGCACAACAAAGGCAGCAGCTTGAATACTGTGCAGGAATTCATGGACTTCAACAAAAGAGAGCAGGAGAAGATTGCCCTGGAGGGATGTCACACTCCTGAGAGGGATGTGAGAGGCACCCTAACTCCTCCTCCTCCTCCTCCTCCTCCTCCTCCTCCTCCTCCTCCTCCCTCCTCCTCCTCCTCCTCCTCCTCCTCCTCCTCCTCCTCCTCCTCCTCTTTCTGCTCCACTCAAGCCATCGCATCCTTCCCCACCCTTCCCTCCTGCAGAAAAAGATATTCTCACCCTGGAAACTCATACCAGCCGAGTACAGGAGTCAGTGCCTGATTCTGAGAGCCAAACGGAATGTGATTTTGTGGTTGTAAAAAGACAAACAAATGACTTGGCTCATGACGGACTCGTTGAGAAAAGAGTTGCAGGGACTTCTTCAAGTGAACACAGGAAAGGAAGGAAGGGAAGTAAAGCATCTATGAGTAAATCTCTGGGTGAAAAATTGAAGTCTTACCAGAATATGTCTCGAAGTATCATATCTCTTCAGAAGTTTGGTTATAGCAAGAGTCATGTGTCCCTGAACAGACAAGAAACTCAGTCTGTACCTAAAGGAAAAATTGTGGGTACAGAGAGAAGTAGTATGGGTAATGAGGTGGGGATTAGTGGTGTGGGTAATGAGGTGGGGATTAGTGGTGTGGGTAATGAGGTGGGGATTAGAAGTGTGGGTAATGAGGTGGGGATTAGTGGTGTGGGTAATGAGGTGGGGATTAGTTCATCTGTTGTTCATTTGCAATCCAGCACAGAAAATGAAAATGAGCTCCCTATTGATGTACCTTCAGACACTCATAGTGTTAGTAGTGTACACTGTAGAAGGACTGAAGAAATAAGTCATATGCCTGTGGTTAATACCTCATTAGGGAGTGGTGGTGGAGAGGGTGTGAGTGGTGGTGGTGGTGGTGGTGGTGGGGAGGGTGTGAGTGGTGGTGGTGGTGGTGGTGGTGAGGGTGTGAGTGGTGATAGTGGTGTGAGTGGTGGGGATGGTGTGAGTGGTTGTGGTGGTGATGGTGACAGTGGTGGTGCTTGTGGCAGTGTTTTAAGTGGTAGTGGTAGTGGTGGTGGTGGTTGTGGCAGTGTTTTAAGTGGTAGTGGTAGTGGTGGTGGTGGTTGTGGCAGTGTTTTAAGTGGTACTGGTGGTGGTGGTGGTGGTTGTGGCAGTGTTTTAAGTGGTTGTAGTGGTGAGGGTGTGAGTGGTGATGGTGGTGGTGGTGGCATCATTAACAGTGCATTGAGTCAGTATGTCACCCCAGAGAAGAATAAGAACAGTGCCTTGCTTCATATTGCTGAGAATTATGCCTCAACACCGGAGGATTCTGATGCCAGTCCAGAGAAGTCCAGCGCCAACAATCCTCCCCTGAAGGCACCTCGCTTCCTAGGCTTTGAGGAGACTATGACAGCATCACAAGGCACTTCTTCAGGCCACTCGCAGCCCTCTGGTGGTAACTACACACCCACCAATCCTTCCCTGACGTGTGATAACCCTGAGTTTATGAACATTTTAAACCACATCAGTCAAATAGGTGATAGTTTTGTAGCTCCAAGACTTCTACATGAATCAATAACAAACACAGCAAACATTAAACCTAACCCCAAACAGACCGAGACTTCATCCCCCTCAGTGGAGTGTGGTGGTATAATGGCTGAAAAACCCAAAGTGTGTCATCTAGGCCATGATCCAGCTCTTCCTAGCGATGCCAACGGTCGTGAGCAATGTACATGTAGTAGCCTTAATGGTTCAATGGCTCTTCAAGAATCCAGGCCTTGTCACAAACTTCCTGATGGTGGTGAGTGCGGTCAGGATAAATCAGAGCAGATGGAGGTGACTGTGACGACCAGTGCGATGCAGACGTCCTCTCGTGGTGGTAGGGGTCAGGAGGGTAAGAGGGAGGACGAGGAAGGCAGGACAGTGTGGGAAAACAAAGATGTGAACCAAGGAAGTGGTGTTGAGAATACAAACACCACCCTGGGAGGGACAGACACCGCTCCTCCAGAAATGTCTCAGGAGGCTCTTGAGGCTCTTGAGGTTCTTCTAGAGGACTTGGAGACAGATGAGGACTTTGTAAAATGGACAGAAGAGCCAGGTGTTGTCCCCCAAGAGTCTGCAAAAGGGACAGAAGAGCCAGGTGTTGTCCCCCAAGAGTCTGTAAAAGGGACAGCAGAGCCAGGTGTTGTCCCCCAGGAGCCTGTACAGCCCCCAGACCTTGTCATGGATGCAGAGGGGGAAACAGACGCCAGACCCAAGGCAAGGGTGGGGCCCAGGACAGACTCCCTGATGGGGATCTACAACATGCTCCACCCCTACAGGCTCTCCAAGGAAATGCTTCAGTCCTGCCAGGTGAGATATTTATGATTTATTTACACCTGTAGTCTATTTTTTTTTAACGAGGCAAAAATTAAATTCTATCTTTAGGTCTCATGCTTAAAATTATGCCTATGTTTACCTGATAATATGGTTAACTATGATAAAATACTACTGAAATTTAGAAGAACTGTAATATTCTCTTCTCCTAGCATCAAATATCAGTCAGTAAGCAGCAAGGGGTCAGGATTGTTTGCCTTGTTAAAAAAACAGTATAGAATATGGTTTATTTTACCCTAGACCTTCACTCGTTGCCTAGAATGAAAATGTTACCTATTTCACCTGGCTAGAAAACATTCAAAGTGACTCTTGAACACATACATGCAGATTTCTCTTATTTGATTCTTTCTGCAGAGAATGACGTGGATATTTACCCCACACTGCACTGTTCTTGCAAGTGTGCTTTAATATATCCATCAATATTACCGTAATTAATAATTATAGATATTAACTATAACTAGTAAATAATTAATACCGTTATTATAATATGCTTTATTATTACCGTCCAGGAAGCATATTCTCGATGCGTTCGCCCTTTTCGGCAGGCCGCTCGCGATTTTTTTAAAACTTTCGGTTAAGGTTAGGTAAGGTAAGGTTAGGTTAGGTTAGGTTCGGTTCGGTTCAGGTTCCCTTTTACAATGGTAACTTTGTGTGGGAATCACAATGAGGTTATTTTCAAGAAAATCCTGTGGTTAGTTTCAGAGCTACAGCCATGCGTAGAGGGCCGCCAACCTGCTGAAAAGGGCGAACGCATTGAGAATATGCCGGGAAACATGCAACAGCAAATGGTTTGGGGACAGTGTGCTTTTCATGGAATAGAAAAATAATTACAATAAGACTCACTCCACTATCCATACATAGGGTAGAAACAAATATATCTGCTATGAGTGAATACACGAGTCCATATCAGGGTAGCACAAGAAGTAATGGCTTCAAACTGGAAAAGCGTAGATTTAAAAAAGAAATGGGGAAAAACTGGTTAACAAATAGGGTGGTAAAGGATTGGAATGGACTCAGTTATCAGGTAGTCAGTGCAGAGTCAATAGGGAATTTTAGAAGGAGGCTGGATAATTTCATGGATGGGGATGAAAGGTGGATGTAGGTTTGTAGTGTTACGTACCACGGAACTACCACGTGCAGGTCTCGCGGCCTCTTGGAGCTTCCTTATTTTCTTATGTTCTTATGTTCTTATGTTCTTATGGTTGATGAAAATTGCAACAAATTATGCCTTCATTTGCTTCCAGTTTCAGTATAAACATTGTGAATTTTATGTTTAAAGGAATTCAGTGTGATTGCTTTAGTAAGTTTAGTTCAAGAATGTAGTTCTTAGTTAGTGTAGGTCTTGCAGCCTGTTGTAGCTTCCTTATTTTCCTATGTTCTTATGATACTTGAGTCCATATTTCCCCTTGTGTAGGTTGTGGGGCAGCTGGACCACAAGTACATTGCCTGCACCCTGAGATACACGGACCCTGAGGCAGCCTCGGGCCCCGCACAGCGCCTGGTGGTGCTGTTTGACCAACACGCCGCCCACGAGAGAGTGCGCCTCGAGGCCATCGTCCGGGACCACTGTGAGACCCGGGACTCTGGCGTCACGGTGCTGAAGAGGAGCGCCGTCATCCCCCCCCTGGCGCTGGAGCTGCCCAGGGACGAGGTGCGCCTCATGTGCTCCTTCTCTGAGAAGTTCCGACAGCGGGGATTGTACTTCACGAGGGTGAGCACGCTTGTTGTGCTGTGCCTGATTTTTTCATTTTTTTCTTCATTTATGCCTATAGCGCCTGTAGGGAGTGACCTCCAGGGGTGGGATGGTAGGCCCTGGAGGCTCACTTGAGGGCTGTGAAAGGTTGGCCCTCACCCGTGGTGGCGCAGGCAGGATTCTTATAGTGACGCCTGTGATTAGAGGCTCATGCCGCCCTATCTTCGATGCACTCGCAATCGAAGGTAGAGTTAATGGACAGCATGTGGGTGTTCTTAGGAAAGATTGTATGTTATTAGTGAAGATATGATACAGATTACTATTTATAATTTGATGGTGATACCCTGAAGCTGCCTATATAGCTACTGCTTATTGAAAGAGAGAGACAGAGAGAGAGAGTCTGTAGAGAGGGTTTTGGTAATGGATGATAAGTCTACCATTTGAATTAGGGTCAGGCATCATTCTTTTTCTTTCACCACTTTTTGGGCAAAGGTCTAAGCTTTTCCTCATCCTTCAAAATTATCATTTACAAAGAAGGAACTTTGTACTACTAATACTAATGCAAGAGTTAACCAGTATCTTCACTCTTTCATCCCCTTCACTGGTAAACTCTGGAACTTTCATTCTGTTTCTATTTTTCCTCCTTTGTAAGACTTAAATCTTTTTAAGAGAGGAGTGACAAAGCAGCTCCGGAACTAAATTGGCCCACCCCCCTTATTATATTCTTTTACTGTTTTCTTTACAGGGGCTGGCAACTAAGCAGCCTTTTTGTTACTTCTTTTTTTTGCCATTGGCCAGTCCTTTGTGATGTTAAAAAAACAAAAACAAAAACAAAATACCTACCTTTACCATCCTTTTTTTCCCCACACAGGCCGTCCATCCAAAGTGCTTTCTTGGAAAAGTTCTTACGGCTAGTAATCATGGCATAGAACAAGAAGTAATGGATTCAAACTGGAAAAGTTTAAGATTTAAAATAGAAATAGGGAAAAACTGGTTCACAAATAGGGTGGTAAATGATTGAAATGGACTCAGGCATTAGGAAATTAGTGCGGAGTTAATAGGGAGCTTTAAAAGGAGGCTGGATTCATGGATGGGGATGAAAGGTGGATGTAGGAAGTGTTACGTAACAGGAACTACCACGTGTAGATCTCCCAGCCTCTTGTAGCCTCCTTATTTACTTATGTTCTTATGTTCTTACTTGACCTTTACCATACTTTCTCCACCCAGGCCAGCCCCTCCGAGGTGCTCTTCCACTTCATCCCCTCCTGCCTGGTGCCGCGGGGAGGCAGTGGGGCGCAGCGTAGGCACTGCCGCGCCGCCATTGCCATCGTGGAGAGTGTGGTGAGGGACGTGTGCCACACCTTGCTGCACACGGCCGGCGTCCTCACCCTCATCCCCCGGCCCCTCACCCACGTCTTCAACAACATGGCTTGCAGAGGTGTGTGTATTTACCTAGTTGTATTTACCTAGTTGTAACATACAGGAAAAGAGCTATGCTCATACTGTCCCGTCTCCAAATCTACTATTATCCAGTTTGCCTTTGAAGTCCTGAATACTTCTTGCATTAATCACTTATGCATCAAGGTTGTTCCAGGCTTCTATGCTTCTATACGGGAAGCTGTATTTTTTTATGTCCCTCTTGCATGTTGTCTTTTTCAATTTCTTCTCATGACCTCTTGTACTTCTATCGTCCCACACAAACAGATCTTCTCTATCAATTTTTTCCAGACCCATTGATGCTCTTATACACTGCTATAAAATCTCCCCTTTCTCTTCTTTTCTCAAGAGTTGAGAGTTTTAGTCTTGCAAGTCTTTCCTCATATGGTAAATCTCTCAGGCTTGGAGCCATTTTTGTGGCGGGCTCTTTGTATTCTCTCAATCTTCCTTATATCCTTCTTTTTTATGGGGTGACCAATCACTGCCGCATATTCCAACCTTGGTCAATCAAAGATGCTATCAATTTCTTATCATCTCTTCATCCAGATATTTGAATGCCATTCTATATTCCTCAGCAACTGATATGTATCTCCTGTGATCTTGTTTAATGCTTCTCAAGTGACAAATTGTCCATAATCCATACCCCAGATCTTTTTCGACCTTTGTTTTGATTACACTGGGGAAAAATTTTTGTTGAGTTTAGGTCTGACACTTGTTATAAAGTAATTTTTGGGTGCTGAACCCAAAACTGATCTCATTTTTTCTCTACACGTCAGTTTTTGAACTGTAGGATTTTCGTTTTCTTAAAAAATATGAAAAATACTGTACATAACAGTAACAGGCTTATTTTATAAAAAAGTTGCAAATGTTAACATACAATGAAAATGAAAGAAATAGGCATGAATAGAATGTTTATTTAAAACATTATCATGTTTTTAGAAAGGATAAGGCTAAAATTTGTGTGCAGGTTAAGGTAAAAAATTTACGTTGTAGCTTTGTCTGGAGTGTTCAACTTGAGGACTATCGCGTTTGATGCCCCAAACAATAGTCAGCCATCATATGCACATCCCATCTACCCTGGTAACGTTCTTCCTAAGCTTCAAATCTTGGTGAAATCGTTCACCTTGCTCGTCGCTAGCAGCACCAAGATTTTCCGGAAAGTTGGCAAGATGGCTATGCAAAAATGTATTTTAAAATACTCATGTTGCAACAAGCGCTTTGTAGCTCTCCAATATTTTCCCTGAACAATTTCTGTGTAATTACTTCCCACGTGAAATTTTCCAAGAAAGTTCTTGACGACGGTCTTTGAATGATAGCCAAGCTTCTTTTCAAGGTCTGACATAGTACCGTTGAAATGTTCATCTTTGATGAGCTGTCGAATTTGTGGACCATCAAACACACCGGCCTTGATTTTTTCAATTGACAGTCCAGGAAATGCCAAGATGATGTACTTCAAAAAAGTCGCCATCAGTTGACAATGTTTTTAAACAATTGTTTCATGAGACCTAGTTTTATGTGCAGAGGTGGAATATTATTTTCTTCCTGCCCAACAAGGGGCTCATGTACAATGTTAGGATCTCCAGGTTTAAGATCAGATCTCGGAGGCCAATTCGTCTGAACCCAATGCTTCTCTCGAGCTCTGCTACCCCACATACAGAGAAAGCAGGATACTTTGTGTATCCACGTTGTTGACCAAGAAGGAAGGACACCATTTTAAGGTCAACACAGATGATCCAATTGTGTTTGTCATTTTGCAATAACTCAATGACTCTCTTTACATCTCCATATTCTTCACGAAGGACAGACCGAATGCCCAATAGGGACTGCGCCAAAAAAATTTTGCCATTGTGTAGAAGGACACACTTCAAGCTCCGCTTTGAGCTATCAATAAACAATCGCCATTCATTTGGATTGTAGATTGAAAACCCTAATTCCTTCAGTAAACCAGGAATGTTAGGGCCCAAACAAAAAACCGCTAGCACTTCGAAAGTACTGCAGAAATGTACTTTCTCTGGTTCGAAAGTATGATACCTTCACTCCTTGTTAAAGTATGTTTTTCCCCTTTTCAGTCTTTGATGCTAGTATTTCTGAAGCTTTTTTGGATAGCCCAAATCACGTGCTAAATCATTCAACTCGTGCTGATCAAATCCCCTCGAACTGAATCCTCGTGAATGTCAAAATCTGCATCATTGCTGTCACTGCGTTCTTCAACATCACTCAGATCTTCTAGAGGAGGTAGTTGTTCGAAACTGGCCTGGAATTTCAGCTGAATGAGGCATTGGTCTTATAGCTGACGGTAGATTAGGAATTCTTTTTTACTTTATTTTTCTTGTTAAATCCTGATGTTTTCACTAAAAAAAAGTAACAGGTTCTGTGGAAATGATCTTTTTGCTCTCGCCAAACCATGGGGATACCAAATGCCAACTTTTCACGTGTTCCTTTGGTCCACATCCGTAATCTCTCGACACACTGTTTGCACACTTTGTGGGGGGCCCATAGCTTGTCTTGATCACCGAGTTTCACTTTAAAAAAATGCGAAATATGCTGTTTTAAACAAATACGCTGATGTTTGCCCTCTGACTTGGAATGGTGAAACTACCACATATATAGCAAAAGGGAGTCAGGGTTTTGTTTGGGCATTTACGACGAGACGTAGCAGGAGCAGACATATCTGAAACAAAAGAAATATATACCTATGAAAATAAAACACTAAGCTGGAATAGTTACAAGCTTTGAAAACAAAAAAAACCAGCATAAAACAATAGAAATTACAATGGTATGTTGTTACAAGGTTAAGAGAAAAGCCATAACAAATCCTCCTAATTCCTACTATCCTACTTTCTGTTTGCAGATATTGATAGTACTGACCTATTGGGAGCTGCACACACCTCTCACCGCACTGTCTCAATTGTAACTGCACAAACAAGTTGCCACATAGCTCTCGATGAGTCAAATCGTAATCAGCTGGCAAGTTTTACTACAGCTCACAAGTGGAATTTTGCTTATCTGGAGGGTAAGCTGTGGAGAAAAAACTTGACGTGCTAGAAAAAAAACTGACTACAGATTTGGAATCAGCATGCCAATTTTAGTCTAAATAAGCTCAAACATCTAACTCAACAATTTTTTTTTTTCAAATTGTTCCCCAGTGTTATCCATTCATTTCCCATCGAATACTTTCCTCTCTGTCTCTTTTTGGTACTGCCCACTTCCATCACTTTACACATTTTAGCATTAAACTCCATTTCCCATAGTTGACTCCATCTGAAAATCTTATCTACACTACCCTCCCGAGTTTCACGCTATGCGAGTTTTGCGATCCGTGAGTTTCGCGCTATGCCTCCGTAAGAAAGCAAGCGCAAAACTCGGGAGGGTAGTGTAGATCCTTTTGTAAATCCTCACAGTCCTCTTTACTTTCTACTTTTCTTAGTACAGGTTGAAGTTCCCAAACTCGGCATCCCAAGACTCGGCAACACCCAAAACTCGGCTATGGTTCCGGATTTTCCAAAACACGGCAGAACACCCAAAACTCGGCGCTTTTGCGCCGGGTTTATTGTTACCACTTGTTATTGTTCAGTGGTGTTGTGACTGTAGAGTTGTGTACACTGTTATTTTGTGTACTTCTACAGGTCTGTTTTTGGTATTATGGCTCCCAAACGTCCAGGAAGTGATTTTCATGCTTTTTTTCCCCTTAATATATCTACATTCTAAAAGTCGGAAAATTCCATTACTCGGCTCGGCGCTGGTCCCGAGGTTGCCGAGTTTGGGAACTTCAACCTGTAATTTAGCATCATCAGCGAATAAACTCATATAACTGTTCACTCCCTCTGTCATATCATTTACATAGACCAAGAACATCACTGGGGCCAATACTGATTCTTGAGGAACTCTACTTATCACACTGCACCATTCTGATTTCTGATCTTTTATTACTGTTCTCATCTCTCTGTTGCTCAAAAAGTCTTCCATCCACTTCAGCAAACCACCCTTCAATCCTCCTACATGTTCTACCTTCCAGAGCAGTCTCTTGTGAGGTACCTTGTCAAATGCCTTCTTTAGGTCCAAGTATATGCAATCGACCCACCCCTCTCTTTCCTGTGTCACATCGATCACTCTCGAGTAAAAGCTTAATAAATTCGTTGTACATGACATTCCTCCTCTAAATCCAAACTGGCCACCTGCGAGTGTGTTTGTCTCTTCCAAATATTTCAACCATCTGTTCTTCACAATTTTTCACACATTTTTGCCACTACACTTGTTAATGATACTGGCCTGTAATTTGTGCTTCTTCTTTGGGCCCTCCTTGTGAATTGGCACAATATTTGCTCTTTTTCCAATCAAGCGGGACTCTGCCTCCTTGAGTGAACTCTCAATTACACTATGTAAACTTTCCTGCTAGTTGGTTACTGCACTCTTTCATTATCCAGTTCGACACTCCCATCTGGACCCGGGGCTTTTCTCACATCATGACTTTCCATTAGCCTTTTTATTTCTATTACGTCTACTTTTATGTCTTCCATTATATTTTCTTCTGCTATTATATTTTTCGTTTTAAATTCACTTTCTCGTGTAAATTCAGTCTGTTTAAACCTTATTCATCACCTCAGCCCCGTTGTAATGCATCTTCATACACTATGCCTTCTACCTTCAGCTTATCTATTCCTTCCTTGTTTTTCATTTTCCATTTATATATCTATAGAAAAGTTTTGGTTCATTCTTACATTTTTCTATTATATTCCTCTCATAGTTACTTTCTTCTTCTCTTCGAATTCTTACATGTTAATTTCTAGTTGTTTTGTACTTCTCCCATAGGTTGATGCTTCCTTTTTTCCTCCAACTATTCCATGTTTTTTCTCTTTCTAGTCTTGCTAATTCACATTTTCTGTTAAACCATTCATTTTTTTTCTTTTCTCTGATAACCATCCTTGGAACATATATATTTATTCCTTCGGTGTAAATTCGGATGAACTCATCCCATTTTTTCTGGGTACTCGTTGCTGCATGGAAATTACTCCAGTCTGTCTCTCCGAAGAATGTTCTTAATCCGTCAAAAGTCTGCTTTTCTATAATTGTATCTTCCTTTCTTATGTTCTTCTCTTCTCCCCTCTTTTTTGCTATCATTTATTTCAAATTCAATAAGTACATGGTCACTCTTTCCAAGTGGGCACTGATAATTTACTTTACTAACTACTTCCAGCTCTTTCGTCAATAGTAGGTCTAATCTTGATGGTTCTTCGCTACCTCTGAATCTTGTGTTCTCTTTAATCCACTGAGTCATGATGTTATTCATTACCAAATCCAACAATGTACCACCCCATGAGTCTTCTCCTTCAGTATACCATTCTTCCCAGCTGTGTGTGTGTGTGTGTGTGTGTGTGTGTGTGGCTGCTATGGGAGACTTGTAGACACCTGTACATTTTCTGCCTTCATATTAGAGCAGAAAGCATTGTGTACTTTATCATTTGTCTTGTCTCATGTACACTTGTTACGGCTGCTCGTCCCTACACCCAGGAAGCCGTGTCACTACTCATAATGAGAACAATTCCGATCTATTATTAGTTTTTTCTATATTTCTGGATCTCCCCACCTTGTCTATGTTGCTAACCAAGGGTGGTGATGATGACGATGATGTTGGTTAAGTAGTTAAAGGGATATAATAAAGGCGATGAAGGAAAAGTTCTTACGGTTAGTAACCAGGGTAGAACAAGAAGTATCGGACTCAAACTGGAAAAGCGTAGATTTAAAAAGGAAATAGGGAAAACTGGTTCACAAATAGGGTGGTGAATGATTGGAATGGACTCAGTCATCAGGTAGTCAGTGCAGAGTCATTAGGGAGCTTTAAAAGAAGGCTAGATCATTTCATGGATGGGGATGATAGGTGGATGTAGGTAGTGTCAAGTAACAGGAACTACCACGTGTAGGTCTCCCAGGCTCTTGTAGCTTCCTTATGTTCTTATGCTTGATGAAAATTGCAACAAATTATGCCTGCATTTGCTTCCAGTTTCAGTGTAAACATTGTGAATTTTATGTTTAAAGGAATCCAGTGTGCTTGCCTTACTGCAAGCCATCAATATATCATCATCATCATGGTCATCATCAGCATCATTCATTATTCCACCAAGGCTCACAGGTAGGCTACATAGGTCACTTCATAACAGCTTGACGCTCCACAGTGGCATCATTGATCCATCAAGTCTTACTGTTCAAATCTTTCCTTTACATATTTACCTGCCGTCTTTTATAAGCCATTCTTTAGTATGTCATTTCTAACAACCTGTCTGTGTGTTTCAGGGGCCATCAAGTTTTTGGATGTGCTGAGTGTCTAACAACCTGTCTGTGTGTTTCAGGGGCCATCAAGTTTTTGGATGTGCTGAGTGTCTAACAACCTGTCTGTGTGTTTCAGGGACAATCAAGTTTTTGGATGTGCTGAGTGTCTAACAACCTGTCTGTGTGTTTCAGGGGCCATCAAGTTTGGGGATGTGTTGAGTGTCAAGCAATGCCAAGACCTGATCACTGCCCTGTGCTCCTGTCAGCTGCCCTTCCAGTGCGCTCACGGCCGACCCTCCGTTGTGCCTGCCATTAACCTGACCCACCTGGCCTCACACACCCCTAAGGTACAACATTACATAAGAACATGAGAACATAAGAAAATAAGTAAGCTACAAGAGGCTGGGAGACCTACACGTGGTAGTTCCTGTTACTAAACACTACCTACATCCACCTTTCATCCCCATGCATGACACTGTCCAGCCTCTTTTTAAAGCTCCATTCCAATAATATACCACCCTATTTGTGAACCAGTTTTGCCCCATTTCTTTTTTAAATCTACGCTTTAGGGGGTCACATCATGGGTGAAGTGTCCCTCTCAAAAGGTGTGTTGTTAGGGGGTGATTGCAGGGGTGAAGTGTCCCTCTCAAAAGGTGTGTTGTTAGGGGGTGACTGCAGGGGTGAAGTGTGCCGCTCAAAAGATGTGTTGTAAGGGGGTGACTGCAGGGGTGAAGTGTGCCGCTCAAAAGGTGTGTTGTTAGGGGGTGACTGCAGGGGTGAAGTGTGCCGCTCAAAAGGTGTGTTGTTAGGGGGTGACTGCAGGGGTGAAGTGTGCCGCTCAAAAGGTGTGTTGTTAGGGGGTGACTGCAGGGGTGAAGTGTGCCGCTCAAAAGGTGTGTTGTGTGTTGGTGTTGTCATGAAAGAAAATGGAATCAATAAATAGAACATTTTAGACCATTGAATTTTTGGCTTCCAGATTGAGAAGGTTGTTTGTTCTACATAGTCGTCATGTTTTTACAGGTTTTTTTCTAAGCTAGTTTTTTTTTGGAACTTATCAAGGGAACTTCCAGCATCTATTTAACTCTTATGTATCCTTTTTGTCATCCTAGTCGTACTCTCACCCCTTCTGTCCTGTTATTCTCAAATGCTTTTTTTTTCTTCCAATTTTCTATATTTTTCAATTCTCAATGCTATTTCTTTTTTAATATGATATACTTTTCAGAGGTTGAATAGACCTAACTGGAGGCGGCTGAGGGAGGCCATGGAGGCTCGTGCTGTGCCCTGAGAGTGCCTTCAGAGTGCCTCCGTCCAGGGCAGGCTGATGCAAGGGTAGAGGGATGCTGTGCAGGGCCAGAGTGCCAATGTAGGTATTGTACCAAGTTTTTATTATTTACTAGCCGCAAAGCCGCCCTCCGGGCGGACTTTTTGGCTAGCTCCTGCGGAGGGCTATTGGTGGGCCTTTGGCCCACCACCTGTGTTTGGTGGGCCTTCGGCCCACCAAACATGCTCTCCAGATAGCCCCTTCTAACTTTCCTGAAATCATGGATGTAGAAATGTATGTATTCCCCCCACCCATTCACTCACCCATTACCCATCACCCCCACCCATTCACTCACCCATTACCCATCACCCCCCACCCATTACCCATCACCCCCCAACCCATTCACTCACCCATACCCATCACACACACACCCATTCACTCACCCATTACCCATCACCCCCCACCCATTCACTCACCCATCACCCCACACCCATTACCCATCACCCCACCCATTCACTCACCCATTACCCATCACCCTACATCAAGGCTTCCTCAATTCTCGCAACCCACTTTTGTTTTCACAATTCTTGCTAATAGGCTGCTAAAAAAAAAAGAGAAAAAAAAGTGATCGGATCATCTCATAAGTGGGCTTATGACCTTCCCCTGGTCAACCTGATTCCAAAAATGTGCCATATGAGGTGTTTGCGCCACGGGGGGCGGAACCTATACCACACACACACACACAGACAGACACACTTTCGCTTATATTATTATAGATTATTTACGTATATATCTATAAACCCTTTTTCTGTGATATGGAAGTAGTACGTGTCTATAGTCTATTTTTTTTAATGAGGTGAAAATTCCATTTTATCTTAAGGTCTCATGCTTAAAGTTATGCCTATGTTTACCTGATAATATGGTTAACTATGATAAAATACAACTGAAATTTAGAAGAAGCATAGTATTCCCTTCTCCTGACATCAAATATCAGTCAGTAAGCAGTAATTTGTCACTTCGTTAAAAAAACCAGAGTATAATTTATATTTAATTACATAGCCTGAAATATCAATATAGTCCAACGTTTTATTCATATTTCATGCAGTTATCCATTATTTGTGCAGAGTAAGATTGTGACTAGTGTTGTCAGAAGCAGGCTGATGTATTTGCCTTTTTTGTAATCAAACATAGTGTCATTTATCCAGCTTATTTAATTTTATGCTTTGCTAATTATTTACAATATTTTTATTATAGATATTTAAAAAGTCTTAGAGAATATCCAGAATTTTGAATATTTACATATGAATTAATATCATAAATTTATATATGAATTAATATAAAGCAAAGTTTTTGTTGCAGTGGTGACTCAGTACTGTGTGACATCCTTACAATGACAGTAGGATTTGTCAAGCCTCACATCATGTTATTTTATAGTATGATTTTTGAGTAGAACAAAAAGTAACGTATTCAAACTGGAAAAGCGTAACTTAAAAAGGTAATAGGTAAAAACTGGTTCACAAATAGGGTGGTAAATGATTAGAATGGACTCAGTTGTCAGGTAGTTAGTGGGGAGTCATTAGGGAGCTTTAAAAGGAGGCTGGATGAATTCATGGATGGGGATGAAAGGTGGATGTAGGTAGTGTTAAGTAAAAGGAACTACCACGTGTAGGTCTCCCAGCTTTTTGTAGCTTCCTTATTTTCTTATTTTCTTATGATAATTACAGAATGTTGACAGAGCTTATCTCGCTTTGACCTAATTCCTGCAGCTTAGAAATGTGACCTCATTCAGTGTCAGGAATCGGGGTCACGTGTCTGCAGTGTTGGCAAAATGTGAAAATATGTATAGGGACACTTACTTGCATGATTCAATAATGTGGAGATGTATTTTGTGTGTTTATAGGATAGGATACAATAGGTAGGGTCTTTTTTTTTAACAAGGCGAAAATTCCATTCTATCATAAGGTCTCATGCTTAAAATGATGCCTAGGTTTACCTGATAATATGGTTAACAGAGCTGGGCACTAAATACATTGAATGTATTTAAATACTAAATACTAAATACATGGGAGAAATGTATTTAAATACTAAATACTAAATACATGGGAGAAATGTATTTAAATACTAAATACTAAATACATTTTACGAATGTATTAAAATACTAAGTACTAAATACATCAATTGTATTTAAATACATTTGTAAATACATTTTGAATACAAACAAAATTTAACATGTCCGAAAAAAATGGATTTCCTAGGATTTTCTTAGATTTTGGGTTTCCTTAAAAATTTCCTTCTCAGACCTAAATTTCCTAAAAATAAGGAAATTTCCTTGCAAGTGGAAACACTGGTTCACTGTAACATCAGGGTTGCCAGATAGTTGGGCGGGTTTATGGCCAAATGAACTGACCAAAAAGTATTTACGTTATTATATTATGAGTATTTAAATACATTGTATTTAAATACTCATTAAAGTATTTAAATACTGTATTTAAATACATGACAACCAATGTATTCATAAATACATTTCTAAATACACAAATGTATTTAAATACGTATTTAAATACAAATGTATTTAAATACGTATTTAAATACAAATGTATTTAAATACTGCACAGCTCTGATGGTTAACTATGATAAAATACAGCTGAAATTTAGAAGAAGTATTACCTTCGCCTGGCATCAAATACGTATATGTCAGTAGGCAGCAAGGGGGCAGGATTTTTCATCTTGTTAATAAAACCCAGTAGGTAGTCATATGTGTAAATATTCCCGTTAGGAAACGCCGCTAACGGGAATATTGACACCCATCACTACCTATGTATTGTAACCTGTCCTATAAACACACAAAATACATTGCCACATTATTGAATCATGCGAGTAAGTGTCCCTATGTATGTTCTGCTGCTTGATGGATGAATTGTGCTTCAAATCAGTGTCTTCCATTACATCTTTTGATTGATAGGATCTTATGAATAGTGTGGGATGCCATGCAGTATATACTACAGAGCATTTTTTAAGCAAGTCTTACTGGGCGTCATTCCTTGGATGTCCAGAAGGGTGGTAGTAGGCATACCTGCTAAACTACAGCTTTTTGGTATTATCTTCCCCTTTTCGTATGTTGTGTGACCCCTCCCCGCCTTTTTCATGCTGTGCTTGTGAATCTTCCAGTGACACCAACAAATTTTCACTACACAAACAATCGACGGGGTATATATGGCGGCACAAGATTATATAGACATTAAAAGAAGAAATATATATAAATAATGATCATATGCAGTAATAAGAAGCACTTCTGGATCTTACACACACAGACATGATGAGCCATTGTATCCAGGAAGGATTTTATGAATAAATATCTTGTCGCCCAGTAGCTTAAAAATGTCCTTACTGGGCGACAGTTTTCCATCACTGGGAGACCTTTTGGTCGCCCAGTTAGCATGTTAAAAAATACACTGATATATTACATACATTTACATTCATCTTGTCATTTACATGTGAAGGGACATCCAAGTCAGAAGCAAGAGGTTGAAAATATGAAATAAAATGATTGATCAAATACATTAGTTTCTTATTGATTATTCTTTTATCATGCCGAGACAAACTTTCACGGCAGGGTTCCCGATCCCTCTACTCTTGTGTCCTTGAGGTGCAGTGTATTTACCTAGTTGTATTTTACAGGGCCTGAGCTACACTGGTGTGGTCCCATCTCCGTATCTACATTTATCCAGTCTTTCTTTCAATTGGTGCACATTATGTGCCGATATCACCTCATTTAGTCCATTCCAAACTTCTACATTTCTATGAGGGAAGCTGTACTTCTTTATGTTGTTCAGGCATCTCCCTTTTCCTAGTTGTTTTGTTTGTCCTCTTCATAGGTGGGCGTTATCGCGATAAATTATCGCGATAACGATATCGGGTTATCGGTTATCCGATAATTTTTTTCCCCGCGTTATCGATGCATCGGTATCACCGATACTTTTGGTTCCAAACTAGCGATAATCGATAATTTTATTTTTTGGTTCCAGTTTAGCACAGGGGCGAGCCGCGCGTGCCTTTGAGGCAGAAATAGGTAGGTCCGAGCTGGGAACCGAACAACGGTCTAAACCCAGCTAACCGTCTTGACGTCTTCTCAAAACGTTCGCTCAGCTTCAGTCTCTCACCAGCTGTCGGACGGGGAGGTGTTGCTCTTGCGCGCTCCCGGTTTTACGGAAGGACATCCCGGTTTGTCGGAAGGACATCAACAGGGCCAAGAGAAGATCCCTCTCTGATGAAAACTTCAACATGCTCATGTTTATGAAGGGGAACATGCTGCAGAACCTGGTCTAGACTGTGGCTGTGCAAAAGATATTTTTAGTAGTTTAAACTTTCAAATGTAGTTATTTTACTTAAAAACAGTACTTTTCATTAGTGAAGAGACAGGATAAACATTGAATTTAGAAGATATTAGTGTGCAAAAGTTAAATGAAGTGTTTTCTAACAGTTTACTGATAGCACTTAAGATTTTTTATTTAAAATATCAATATCGTTATCGCTAGTATCGGAATTTTGGATTTATCGGTTATCGCCTTATCAGGTGATAAGTTTATCGCCAGTTATCGATTATCGGTTATCGTGAAAAGGTTATCGTTATCGATTTATCGGTTATCGTGAAATTTTTTGTCTTTATCGCGCCCACCTATGGTCCTCTTGTGTATCGACCTTCTCTTTGTTTCCAAGTCAATAGTCTCATTGTCTGATTCTTCCATCTTTGTTATCAGCTTAAAAATTGTTATTATGTTTCCTCTTTCTCTTCTCTGTTGTGTGTGTGGTTGTGTGAGTGTAGGTCTTGGGGCTGGCTTTGTGGCAGCTCCATTAATGCTGACATCATCAAGGTTTCCAGCTTCTTTGTATAGTGCTGTGCTTATTGTCTTACCGTCTTCTTTATAGGCACTGGCAGTTAGTGGGATTTTTGTTGTTTTTTCCCCATTTTTTCCCCCCTAGGGCAGTCCTTTGAGATGTGAAAAAAAGAAAAGAAAAAAAGTGTTATATAGGGTGGGGTGGGGTCACACCGAACGGGGGGGATCACCGTACGAAGGCTACAACGCGAAAATTAATTCAAATTTCGCGCCACCATGCCACCACGGATGCAGCGCCACCCTCAGTGAACTACATGCGAGCAACAGGGTAGCGTCAGCGTCACCTCCGTGTTTACCAGGTTAGAAATTTTATTTTTCGTATGTTCCTTGTTACTTTTCGCCGTTCTTATATAGTGTCTCATGTCGGCTGTGATGGCGTGATTCTTTTGAGGTAAGTTGCAATACGAGGTATAACCGTATTGACATGTTATTGAGTGAAAAAGTAGTGCATGCTTTCGAACAGGCCGCGGTGGCATTATTTACAAAAAAATTGGTGGCGCGGGGGATCAACGTATGGTGAAGTGCGGGGGATCAACGTACAGTGAAATTTTGAAAAAGCTATATCTTTTGAAATACCTACACAAACATAACAAACAGTGATTGACTATGTATATTCGCATGATATTAAATGGTGGTGGTGAACTAGTGCATTTAAATTAAATGGAAGTGTTTTTTTGTGGCATAAAGTTGAAGGTGATTGGTATTAAATTATGATGCTATATCAGTGTTATTATGCTATAAGCACATGAACTAACTATTATATAAGTGATTTATGTTATTAGAATGATTCTAGAATGAATTTTTTATGGTTAAAAAAACCATTTAACACTGCATATTTTCGGGGCATGACGTTCGGTGATCCCCCGCATCACTACGATTTTGGAAAATCTATATATTTTTAAATACTTAGAAAAACATAAGAAAAAGTGACTGACTATGCATATTAGCATGATATTAAATGGTGGTGGTGAACTAGTGCATTTAAATTAAATGGAACAGTGTTTTTTTGTTGGTGTAAAGTTGAAGGTGATTGGTATTAAATTATGATGCGTTATCAGTGTTATTATGCTATAAGCACATGAACTAACTATTATATAAGTGATTTATGTTATTAGAATGATTCTAGAATTAATTTTTTATGGTTAAAAAAAACATTTAACACTGCATATTTTGGGGGCATGACGTTCGGTGATCCCCCACATATATTGCCAGACTCATAGTCCCAAAATAATATGGTGGCCATGCAAGAATCACCTCTACACTGTAAAAAATACTAAGCTAAGCTAACCTAAACTAACCTAACCTAACTATGCATGATGTCTAATGTCATTAACTCTTTTCAGATCTAACCTAACCTACCGCCATCACCGTCATCATGCCTCGCAAATATGTCAGGAAGAGCGACAAGCAGATGGACCGCACTGACCTGGAGGCTGCCTTTAAGCACCGCGTGGCCACTAGCTGCAGCCTGAAAGAAGCCGCTGACAGATTCAACATAAAGAAAACAATTTCTTGCTGTAAGTTGCTCTATTTAGTTCCATATCTCCCCAAGGTCTTTTTGTATGACCTCATCCCACGTCTTCTTTGGTCTCCCTGGGATGAGGTCATGCAAAAAGACCTCAGGGATAGCTTAAGGGTCTCTAGATTTATAGATTTTAAAATTTATTCATTTTTTTGTTAGCTTTATTTCCCGCAAAGGGCCTTCTAAGTCCTAATTAATTTCTTTTGTTAAAGGATGCCCTCAAGCGCTCTATTTATTAATTTTTTTGTCAACTTTTGTTGCCAGCAAGGGCCTTTTAAGTCCTAATTCATTTCTTTTGTTACAGGACGCCTTCTATCTATCGAAGAAGCTGTCGGATGGAGTTACCTATATGGCTGTTGCTTCCCGTAGCAATAGGGTTTTCAGCCCTCAACAAGAAATATACATTGCTGATTATACCATCCACGCAGCCAAGATGTTCTACGGCCTGCCCATGAACGATGTGCGTAGGATGGTGTAGGGTGGGTTGGGGAGATACCGTACATATGGATGTAACGTACAAATGCTCCCTTGGCCATATTTATAGGTTTAGGATAGTTACCGTATAAATGTAGTAAGAGAAAAGGGGTTCGATCAGCTGAGCGGGAGAGATTTGGATGGTCGGCGCTTGGGTAATTTTAGAGGTGAGTTTTGTTGTTTTTGGCATGTCCCATGTAATATTTGGCCTCCATTTCATGGTCTCTTGTGTTCATGAATATGCCAGCAGTGTGGGGGTAAGGTATTAAGTATCGAAATGTGTTCAGTTGTGATGTACCAAAGGGATATAAAGACATTCCAGCCACACGAACGATCCGAAATGTTGGTTTACATGTGAATGGCGTCATGTGGACACTTCGTACAGTGTGGTTTTTAAATGTACGTAACATCCACAGTGTAAACAAAAAATTTAAAATTCTGGTATGGGTTATGTGTTTTCAATAATGTCAAGTAGGATGCAGCAACATAATATTAGATAGTGACCCTATCACAGTAGTGTTTCATTCATCTGTTATATCCTTATGGTGTTTTACCAGTATGTTTCCATGCTTCCATCCATGCTTGTCAGATTAGTGTAGCCGAATGAAACGTAGGCTATAGGCCTAGACTACATTCTAAAGTAATTCCAAGCCGGTGTTAAGTTCAATCAAATTAAAATTGCCCAAATATTGCATTAAATCATCTGCATTATTATAAATAATTATTAATGTTTTATGTTCCCTTCTGGAAGTTCTAGACAGAAGCACTTTCCATGATTAAGTACATTAATGTAGGTAATGAAGTATTAATATGATTGCAATATATATTAAAAAAAAAAAAATCCAGGACACTTCAAAGTCAAAATTTATTTTCACTTATTTTTACTTCACTTTTTAATTGATTAAAATTGCTTGCACTTTATATTGCTCTATAAATTGATTTGATTTGCATCACTAGGGTCCATTTCATGAAAATGTGTTGCCTAATTCAACTTGTGGCTTGATTTTTTTATTTTAATTTTTTTTTACTTATCGATAAATATCTCTGTATGGAGCGTCCTCACATATGGATGGTCCCGTACTTTTTAGTTTGGGGGGTTTCGGGCCCTATTTTTCGTTTGCTTTTTTATCATGTTGCCAGAGTTGTGCCTTACACTAATGTAGTCCTATCTTATATTTTGTAATACATAATAAAAAAAGTTGCAGATTTTCACTCAATTTTTTTTTCCGGATTTAAAAAAAAAAGTGTACGGTAGCATTCCCCAACCCACCCTACCAGTATGCCATAGCTTGTGGGAGTCAAGAGCATCCCCCCCCCCCCTGCTGCCTGGGAGAAAAAGAGAAAATGGCGACAGGGACTGTAACTATGCCATTCATGAACCGTCATCCAAATCCTTTTATTGAAGGCTCCGGAAGGCATGTCATTGCCAGGATTGTTGCCTTCACAAAGTCAATGTGGAACTTCCTTTATAGACTTACACATTTAGCTTTGGAGGAAGTACACATCACTGCGGACCGGATATACAATTTGGATGAGGTTCATTTGTTCGACTGTTTATGAAGCCAGTCAAGGTTGTGTGTGCGAGAGGCCTAGCCAGTAGCCAACGCAGGTAACTCGTGAACAGCATGACTGCATGTGGGCATTATGAAATGCTGTGGGGCAGTCCATCCCTCCTGTGTTTATAATTCCCAGATGCCCGATGGAATCCCGCTTTCATGAGGAACAACTATCTTTGGTTCCAAATGGGGGGAGGGAGGGAGGGGATATTGCAATCCTTAGTGGCCTGGATGAATGGTGAAATGCTTCGTGCAGACACTTCAGCATCTCCATGAGTAAGTCTGTTTCTTCTGTAAGAAACAAGATTTCTCTGATCATGGACACTGCTGATGTCCCATGAACATTCAGCCTGTTGAGTTTGCGATGAAATTCATGGTATCAAAGTGATTGTTTACCTTGCCTCCGCATACAAAGAAGACAAACTCAAGCCATTGGATGTGAGTGTCTTTTGTCCCTTTAAGACATTCCAGCGTGCCTACCTGACGACCCGCACTGCCATGCACCCTAACAAGCCATAACTAATCCACAAGTTGGTCCAGAGTTTGCTTCTGAGGCATGGAACCACAGCCACTACCCCTTCCAACATTCTCAGTGGTTTTCCGGGCGACTGTATATGGCCCTCATCGCAACATCTTTCCAAGATGATGTGTTTGGAG
Source organism: Chionoecetes opilio (assembly GCA_016584305.1). NCBI lineage: Eukaryota > Metazoa > Arthropoda > Malacostraca > Decapoda > Majidae > Chionoecetes > Chionoecetes opilio. Next base: position 85,696 of record JACEEZ010000274.1, read on the forward strand.
GAGGCGCATGTAACCGAGCGACCGGCACCAACCAGAATTTGTGGTTGAAGTTACTCCAATTCTTCTGATGTATGTGGGAAGTTCAGATGGAGAGGAGCGACTGCTGAAGCCATACCTCAGAAGCTATACCCTTCCCGCTGTGTCTCCCAGGCTAGATGAGTGCCTGCCACCCCGGCCCCGCACGACAGAGCCTGCCACCCCGAGCACCAGCACGACAGAGGCCTGCACACCCCGGGCCACCCAGCCACTACAGAGCCTGCCACCCCGGGGCCCCAGCACGACGACCACCCTGCCACCCCGGCCGCCAGCACGACAAAGCCTGCCACCCCACCGCCGAGCCCCACACGACAGAGCCTGCCACCCCGGCCCCAGACACTATGCACCCTGTCCACCCCGGCCAGAGCACGCGCAAATACCCTGCCACCCCAGGACACAACCCTTCTCAACAGGACAGACTTAACCCCAGAGTGTGTCAGGCGTCTCCCTAGGCTAATCCTCGTCCTTATGGAAAGGTGACGGACCGAGGGTCGGGCCTTGCATTTTAAACCCGAGATAGGAGGCAAGTATCTGACCCTGAGGTTGAAGGCAGAGAAGAGGCAGAAGCATGGAAGACAAAAAGGCAGCGGCTAAAGAAAAACATTGGGAAAGAAGAAATCGTCCACAGCGGAAGAAGTCTGTGCCTGTCCGCGGAGGAAGACACCACACTGACGAGGATGAGGTTGATGATGTCGACTTCAGCTGGACGATCCTCCGAGTACTCTCTCGGATGAGGTTGACTACGAGGGCACCTGGACTGCAGCATCATACCCTTTTGCTGCAAAAACATCACAGGTGGGGGACTTTGTTTGGTTCAGCTGAAGCTGGGGGGGGAAGGGGTGTGGGCACATTAGTGTGCTATGTTGCTCAGGTGTTGGCCATCATGGAGGATGGAAAATTAAACCTTTCTTTCCTCCGGATGAAGTCCGCTAACACTCGAGACACGTTCACCTTCCCTACCATCCTAGATGAAGCTTCTGTTGATCCAGAACAGTGCAAGGGTGTCCTGGTGACCTCCAAGGGCCTCCAAAATTTATAAAAAACCTTAAATGACCCTTATTATCTGAGTTAAGTATTCATGAGGGTACCATAGGTGGGATATATTGTGAAGTTTGTTTTGGGCACAGTGTGCACTCTCTCAGGTAAAAAATGGATTTTTTATGAATATTTTTCCACTAATAGTACGGTGTCCCCCCACACCACCCTACCCTAGTGAGGGGGGAGGGACAAACATTCTTGTTTCAGTGGAGAAGTGTTCAAGCCTTGTGATTGGTCGAAGCTGCCTAAACAGCGCTCAGACAGGCAACGTGATTGGCTAGTAGGATTCTCGGACCACGCCCACGCCTTGGGCTTTGGAGGTGTAAGGCAGGGCAAAAGTGCCTGAAATATCGACGTACATAGGCCTGAAAACCCGTGCCTTAAACCGGGTCGTTACATAAGCGCCTGAAGACGGGTAAGGCGCTCTTTTCGCCTTACCTGTAAGGCACTTCTCAGCATCTCCACCCTGGGAAAACAGTAGCGTTTAACATAGGGCCGATGAATGGCGGTACCCTCTTATTACAGAAACCTCAGTAGGTAGTCAGGCGCAACTCAAGTTCAAGCACAAGCGAGTTTCTGAAATGTAAACACAGTGACGCAAGAAGGAAGATGTATGTTAAGTTCGACCTCGAGCTTGACAGAGGACCTACAAAGCGATAATAAGCACAAAAGGTCACAAGAAGAAGAAGAAGAAGACAGGAGGCCGAGGCAAGCAGCGGGCAGAGCCACGTGTGTCCAGATACTCATCAATAACTCTCCCCACAGAGCAAAGGTAACCCTAATAACTGATACACAACGTGGTTAAGCATGCCCGCAATACCTGGAGGTCATAAAACTACGATAGATAAAGGAATAGGAATGATAATAGTGCTAACCGTAGTATGTCTTCTTCTTTTGACCTACCGTAGATAACACTAAAGTCGCCACCTGCAATAATGTCGCCGGTAAATTTCCAGATGAACATCAAACTTCCTTTGGTGGACGAAACTATTTTTTTCTGGTGAGTTTTGATGTTTTAAATGGTGTCCTGACGATTCGAGCGAATACCTTTTCGAGCGTAGGACGATTCGAGCGAATACTTTTTCGAGCGGAGGACCAAACTTAGTTTTCCTGAATAGTTTTGATGTGTATGAAATGAATCTGGCACTTGTTTTTGTCGGAAATATATCTTTGTTTACAGTTGTGGTGGGGTCCCCTCCCCGCAAACCTTGCTCCGCTTCTCACTGCCGTAGTATTGATATTTTCTTTATGCAGCTAGGAGTCCTGTTTCTATAAATACTACCGGCAGGATATTCCAGGTAGAGGGGAGTGAGGTCAGGTCAGGTTACCAGCGTGTTATCCCCTTCCCATCTGCCATGACTTACTAGGAGGGGCAGCTAGTCTCCTCACCTACGTAAATTTTACTTATATTGTTTTCATTATTATTGATGCTTTAATTACTATCTCTTTAAATTACTGCCATAGCTACTATTTCATTGCTTTTGTTTATAATCATATAACCAGTAATATTACAGGAAGCACCACGTGTAGGTCTCATGGCCTCGTGTAGCTTCCTTTGCACGCACACACACACACCTGCGCGCTCACACGCGCATACGCACACGCAACACACACACACACACACACACACACACATACACAAATGTTTCTCGACGGTTCCCATTCTGGATGGGAAATAAATAGACCTTAACGCCCAATTAAAATGTTTGCTAACAGTTTGGAAACAATGTTTCCAAACAAAGTTTCCTAGTGTGGACGGGACAGAGGAAGGTGGGTGGGGTGCCGTCAGGACACTCCAGGTAGAGAGTAGTGAGGTCAGGTCAGGTACCCTCTGCGTGTGTGTGTGTGTGTGTCAGAAGTGGGCACCGCAAACGAAAATCCACTTCCGCAAACGAAAATCCGCAAACCCCAATCCTTACGTTCCACAACCACATGTCCGCAAATTTCTTGAAGGTCACACTTCCGCGTCTGCAAACCAATTATGTGATATTTTCTCTGCATATATTGCAAAAGTAAAAGTAAAGCACTTTCTGGTAGTAAATTTATATATTATTTACTAAATCATATATGATAATGATATATATATATATATATATATATATATACCGTATATATAATTATATATATCTTATTAACATTTTGTTCCTACTTACCCCTCAGCGCCCCAGCGGTACGATATGATATACCCTTAATAGGGGTACAATAATATACCCCTTATAATCTCCTAAGAGATACTTTAATAAATTATGTGAAAATACCTGGATCTTATATAACTATAGGTTTGGTGAGGTAAGGTTAGGTTTAATTTTTTTTGTTTTGCTAATGAAATTATTAGTCCTAGAGGAAACTTTAAAATGGGTAAAAAACAAAAAAAAACGTAAGCTTGAGGTTTTTTTTTTACCTATTATTAAAAAAGGTACCCCTAAAAAAAAGGGGTCACCTTTGTTTTTCAAAAAAAAATCATTTTTTTTCTTAAAAAAACTCGAAACTAAAGGTTTTACGGAAATTTCGGAAGATAAATAAAGCTTGAGCAGGCTTTCGGATGACCATAGCAAAATTTAATTTGGATTTAAATAATTTAAAAAATTGTATTGGTGTATTTTTACATACTATTAAATATCTAAAAAATCTACAAGAGAAAATTTGGGCTTTGAAATGGCTTGGAAAAAAACATCAACCAAAAAATTTTTGCTTTATGGCGTGTTTGGGGCAAAATAGTTACGGAGAAAAACCCTTTATAAGGAAACATAGGGAAATTTTGCAGACAATTTTGCGTTTTGGGGAATACTTCCAAAAAGGCAAATTCGCAAACATTTACACTTCCCGCAAACGATTCGGCTTCCGAAAATTTGCGGAAGTTGGTTTTGCGGAAGTCCCCCAAAAACCTCTGGTGTGTGTGTGTGCATTCTGACTGCCTCATCAGTCGGGTTTTACCAGCGTGTTTTTTCCCCCTTCCCATCTGCCATGATTACAGGAGGGGCAGCTAGTCCTCCTCCCACAAAAATTTTTTTAAATTTGTTTTCATTATTTGATTTTTTAATACATCTTTTAAAAATTACTCCAAGCTTTTTTTCATTGTTTTTTGTTTATAATAAAATAACCATAATATTACAGAACACCACGGTAGGCCCCTCTGGCCTCGGTAGTTTCCTTTGCAGCATCAACTAAATTCTAAATGAAGCCCTGATGGCACCAAGGCTGCGGGTTTTGCCAGGGGCCCGGGGTTTCCCAGCCAATTTGGGCTCTTTTTAAAAGGTTTTGGGGGGGGGAAAAAACGATGGTCGCGGTTGGGGGGTTTTGGCCTTTTTTTTTACTTCTTTTCCGGGTTTTTTTGGGTTGATTGTCTCAAAAGCACATGACATTTTTCACCCGTTCAGAAAATCCTCAAGGAGGATTATACAAAAAATTTTCGTCAAGGAGGTTACACACTGGACTTTGACCTGATTAGGACCCGCCGCCCCGGACCCACGGGGGGTCAACATCCTACTGACATCCCAGGAATGAAATTATATTGATTTGGGGTCAGTCACCTTCATTACCACCTTAAAGGCCCACCCCTATTCACCCTCTCTCAAAACTTCTAAGTCTATAAAGCCGCGGTTTTAAACACAGCACTTTTTCCGGCAATATGCAGCCAGAAAGACAATGCCGGGTAAAAATTGGCTAAAATTGCCGTTTTGAGTCAAGCCCAACTTTTGGGGTTTTTTTCTCGGCTAAAAAAATTCCCAAAAAATTCCCTCCCCCAAAACTGATATTAATTTGCCTTTAAATTTTTAAATGCACGCTCAAATTAAAATATACAGAAACTAAAAAAACCCCCTACATGGGGGCAAAACCAATTCAATACAAATTGTGAAGTCTTGTCTTTTTTAAAAAAAAAAAAAATTAAAGGGATATAAAAAACCTTTGGGAAATTTCATGATTGGAAAGGGTTTCACTATTTTCCTTCTTGGCGTCTCCCTTTTTTAGGGGGATTTTGGGGAAAAATCTTTGTTGCTCACTGAGGGGGCCGAGGGGGCCCATAAAACATTTCTCCTTTCCCCCCCCCTATTTACCCCCATTTTTCCAAAGGGACGCTTTTTCAATAGGGGCTTGGCCCCAGCCGTTAAAAGGAACCCCAAAATTGGCTTTTAAAAACTCGGCTAGCTTTTGAAGAAAGCCCATGTGACCAAACCCCAAAAAAAATTGCCTTCCGGAAAAAAAAGTCCGTGGACAACCCCGCGTCACACGAGAAAAATTTTTTCCCGTCAATATTCACCGGGCAATATTCAGAAAAAAGAAAACCCTTGCCGTTTTTTTGGTACACGGATTTTTCCAGAGGTACCGGGTTTTAATGGCAATTTCCTTCTCAACCCGAATGAAGAAGCTCTTTGAAAAATAGGGAAAAAAAACTGGTTCACAAATGGGGGGGTTGAATGATTGAATAGATTCTTTTGTATGAAAGCGCTCATGTAAAATAAAAAAATAAAAACATCAACAACTAGTGATGAACAATAAGTTTTTTCCAGTTCATACCCCCAAAAAAAATTTCGTTTTAAATAACATCAACAAAAAATAAAAAAAAAAAAAACCATCCCAAAAACCATGTAAATTTTCCTAATGTATTATATCCTTAAAAATGAAAAAAAAAAATATACAAGACTTCAAAATTCGTAATTGAAATCGGTTCTTGCTACTATGTAGGTGTTTATTTTACTTCTGTATTTGAATTAAAGCGTGCATTAAAAATGAATGTCAAAAAAATCCTTTGGGGGAAGGGGAATTGCAGGAAAATATGTTGCCAAAAGACAGCCCCTTTTTTGGTCTTAAAAAAAAAAGCGAAAATTATAGCCGAGTTTGGGCCCGGTTTGTTTTTTCCCGCTGTAATATTGCCGAAAAAAGTTGTCTGGGGGACCGCGGTTTAAGGAGAGAGTGGGAGAACTGTCAGACACTTTTTTACTCCTACAAAACGCTGCCGTTATCAGAGGGGATAAAAAATAATTTCGTGAGTGATTTGCAACAAAAGGGTTTTTAGAAAAAATTCATGTCCGGCATTCATGCATGAATAAAAAATATTGTTGCAATGATTTTAACCCACAAGAGGAAAATTGATTCATTTTTTTCAAAAACTTTTATTCCAAGCTGATGTAAAAGAGTATTTTGATTATTGATTTAAAAAAATTTTTCCGAAAAAAAAAACACAGGGGGCTGCACAGGAGGCCAAGAAGTCACTGCAGACCCGCTTGTTTCCCCCAAACAAGCTACCCAATCAACCAAAAAAAAGTTACAAGAAGTCCAGGCAAAAAGCTTGATAAGCTGTGGCAACATTACAAAAAAAAAAAGATATATCAAAATGGCCACCCCTCTGTGCCTGCAGTAAAAATAATGCCCCTTTAGACCAAATGATGCGACTGTATGAATACCATTCACTCGAAATGGTCCTCCCTCAAAAAAAATCATTCGCTCGAATCGTCCCCGCTCGAAAAAATATTTAGTTTCAAAAACGAGGTATAACCTATTGACATGTTTTTGATGAAAAAGTAGGCATGCTTTCTAACGGCCGCGGGGGCATTTTTTACAAAAAAAAAAAAAAGGGGGCCGGGGGATCAACTATGGTTAAGTGGGGGGGGGATCAAGTATGTAAATTTTTTAAAAAAAAATCTTTTTGAAATACCTACACAAAAAACAAAAAAAGGTTTCTATTTATTTCGCTGATATTTAAAAAGGTGGTGGGGAAAATAGCATTTTAAAAAAAATGGAACGTTTTTTTTTGGGATAAAATTAAGGTGATTTTTATTAAAATTATGATCTTATCTGTTTTATGCTATAAGCACATGCTAACATTATATAAGTGATTTATGTTATTAGAAGATTCTAGAAAAAATTTTTTTTGGTTAAAAAAAAAACCATTTAACAAATGATATTTTTTGGGGGTGAAAGTTCGGGATCCCCCGATCACTACGATTTTGGAAAAAAACTTAAAATTTTTTTAAAAACTTTTGAAAACATAAGAAAAAGTGACGGGCTATCATATTTCATGATTTAAAAAGGGTGGTGAAAGTGCTTTAAATTAAATGGAACGGTTTTTTTTTGTTGGTGTAAAGTTGAAGGGTTTTATTAATTTGGAGCTTATCATGGGTTTTTATCTATAAAACACATGAAAAATAACTATTATTAAGTGATTTTTGTTTTGAAATGATTCTAGAATTAATTTTTTTTTGGGTTAAAAAAAAAAAATTTTAACACTGCATATTTTGGGGGGAATGACGTTCGGTATCCCCCCCCCTATATTTCCAGACCAAATCCCCCCAAATAATTGGGGGGCCCCTGCAAGAATCGCCTCTACAAATGTAAAAAATACTAAGCTAAGTAAAAACCAAACTAAAACCCACCTAACTATATGATTCTAATGTCATTAAAATCTTTTTTGTCTAAACCCAAAAATACCGCCATCACCCTCATCATCCTCGCAAAATATGTCGAAGACGACCCAAACAGATGGACCGCACTGACCTGGAGGGGTGCCTTAAGACCGCGTGGCCCCTAGCGCACCTGAAAAAAAGCCGTGACAGATTCAAACATCAAAGAAAAACTCTTTTTAGTTGCCTATTTAGTTCCTATCTCCCCAAGGTCTTTTTTTGACCTCACCCCGTTTCTTTTTCTCCCTGGGGGGAGGTCATGCAAAAGACCTCGGGGATGCTTAAGGTCCTAGATTTAAAAAATTTTAAAATTTATTCATTTTTTTGTTACTTTTTTTGCGCCCAAAAGGGCCTTTAATCCTAATTAATTTCTTTTTTTTAAAGGATTCCTTCAAAGCGTTTTTATTTATTAATTTTTTTGTCAACTTTTTTTTTTTGCCAGCAAGGGCCTTTAAGTCTAATTATTTCTTTGTTTTCAGACCCTTCTATCATCGAAAAAAGCTGTCGGTGGGGTTAAAACCCATATGGCTGTTGCTTCCCAGCAATAGGGTTTTTTTAGCCCTCAACAAGAATATACATTGTGATTATCCCTCCACGCAGCCAAAAGTTCTACGGCCTTTTCCCATGACGATGTGGTAGGATGGTTTAACCGTTTTTTTGCCAAGCTTGGGGGGGGCAAGAGCATCCCTGTGCCCTGGGAGAAAGAGAAAAAAAGGGGACAAGGGGGGGCTGGTACTTCCTTCATAACCGCATCCAAACCTTGTTTTGAAGGGTCCGGGGAAGGGATTTTCCCTTTCCCAGGATTTTGCCTTCAACAAAAGTCAATGTGGAAAAAACCCCTTTAAAGGCTTACACATTAGCTTTGGAGAAATAACCTTCACGCCGACCGGTATACAATTTGATAAGTTCATTTCGATGTTATAAGCCAGTCAAGGGGGTGTGTGCAGAGGCCAGCCAGTAGCCCCAGGGAACTCGTGAAAAAGCGGTGACAGCATGAAGTTTGGGCTTATAAATGCGTGGGGGAGCCCCTCCCTCCAGTTTTATAATTTCCCAGATGCCGAGGAAAACCCGCTTTTTCTGTTTTTGTTTTGACGAAAAATTCAAAATTTTAATGCTTTTTTTTGCCTCGAAAAATAAAAAAGGAAAAAATATCAAAAAAAAACCCCTTATGGGTTTTTCTGACGTAACACTTTAGTCCAAAAAAAAAAAAAAAAAAAAAAGGGCTCGTTTCGAAAATGAAAAGTTTATTTTAAACAATTTGCTACTCCTTTTACAGTTTTTATCCAAAACTTTTCATTTTGAGGTATAAAAGGGGTTGGATAAAAAAAAAAAAGAAAAAATGTGGTGGAGTTTTTTTGTTTTTGTCAAAATTTGGAACAGCACTGGTTTTTTAAAAAGATTTTTTTGGGGAAATTTTTCAACATTTTTCCAAAATTTTATTTCCTCGGTGATAAAAAAAGAAAAAGAAAAACCACACCACATAGTCTTTTTGGTCATAAGTAGAGAGTTAATGGTTATAAAATAAAAGAAATCCACCAATAATCTCTACGAGTTGAAAGCAATTCAAATCAGCCTAATTTTCCTCTTTCTTTACATTTTTTAAAATATTGCAAAAACGATTGGCCAGATCTAAATGAAACTTATCTTTTGAAGTCCTTACTTAGCCCTAAATAACTCATCAAATTTACAGCAAGATCCTCAATAAACAAGATTTTAGGGTGGGCGGTCCCCTTAAATATACTTTTAAGGGACAAACTATATATCAGTGTGTTGCCCAAGGCCACAGCCACCATTATATGACTTAAAGGATTTTCGATATTTTTATGAATTTTTGATATATTCAGGGTGGGCGGTCCCCTTAAGTTATACTGCTAACAATTACCTTTCTACATAACATAAACTTACTAAATACGCTGTACATTACAACAATACCCTTTTCCTCATGTTTACCCTAACTATATTTTTTCCTTACCCCCTTTAACACTACTTAAGAAAAATTAGTTGGTATATGGTCCATACTGCCTGGCACTAGATAACAATCACTTTGATGAACACTTTGTGTGCAAATTGCATTGCCCAAAGCCAACAATTTTTTCTGCAGTTCTGCAAGACGCATTTCAAATACTGAACCTGGGGCAGCTACATAAGAAGGCCTTAGTGTCAGCTGTAATGTCAATCGAAATGCCAAGTTAAATCGCGTAATCATACTGCTATGATTTCCTTTTCTTGCTTTGTGCCCAGCAGAAAGCCTATGAGCTTAAGATGGCATTCCTGGTTGTCCTGCACTTGGGGATGCTGGAATTGCGGGAGATGATGGGCCAAGGATGCTGCAGGTAATACTTTTTAGTACATAACAGATGTTCACCTCAGATGTACCGTATTTGCCGGCGCATAAGACGAAACTTTTTTCCCTTAAAAGAAATGCAAAGTTCACCCTGCGTCTAATGCGGCCATATTAGCGAATGAGAGGTCGGGCAGAGAATGCAGAACAGCCGGGGGGTGTATTACTAAAGGGGTCTGAAATTTATCTGTGTTGAGCAGTAGTTCACTGAGCACAAATTTGTAGCTGTGTTATCAACAGTAATGCATAATACTAGAAAAGGTTGGAGTTTAAGAGAAAATAAGAGTTGGGGAAACAAGATAGCGATTGTTGCTTGCCAAGATGGCCGGGTCAGATGTAAACATAATCCACCCCCCGCTGCTGCTCTCCATTGTAAACGTTTGATAAAACGTCCGGCGATGCCTCCGCGCACCCACCTTGGGTCTTTAAACCGCTCAGACTCCTCTCCGCACCCATGGAAAAGACAAACATTCCCGCATATTAGATGTCGCCTTAAAACCCGCATTCGACTGGGGCCACACAAGTTGAAACAACAGTTGAAATGAGATGATAGAAGGGAGGCAGAAAATAGTGTTGGAATTTTCGCTGGAATGAGTATTGTTGATAAATGGAATAGTGAAACAAAGATCGTGTTCAAGTTTTATTTGAAGGAGTGTGAGCGGTGAGAGGGAGTGTAGTATCTTGGGAGTCTGTCTATACACACAAGGAGGGAGAAAGGGCGTCGTGGCTTTGTATTTATTTGACAGCGAGTCATTGTACACGGGGGGACAAGAGGTGCGCAGCGTGTGTCTCTGTTTTTCCCTTTTTGGCTGCTTGAATTACCTGGCGGGTGTTTGCAGTTGTGTCGGCGAGGACAAGTTCAGGTCAGCGTCAGTCACCCTCGGCCTGTAATCCTGGTCTCAGACAGGGGGGTGGCCTAAGCCGATGCAGGTGTGTATGTGCGTGTGGGGTTTTAGCGCCGCTACGTGGTAAGCAAGGTGGGATAGGAGACAGCATAGGCCTTTTTTGTACCACCTCGACCCCTCAACCTCCCCCCTGTACCTCTACGTATAAGGAAACTGTATGAAAGAGTGCTAGTAAAGAAGCTTCAATGGTACCTGTAGACGGGAAAAAAGTCTCCACACGGTAAAAACCCAAGACCAAAAACCCATCACGGCGCCACAACCGTCCGCCTCAAGGCCAAATCACACCATACCCATCATGTTGAAATTGGTGACAGGGCACCGTCTATCACATCCGTTAGAATTTCTTACATTCAAACAAATAGATGTGTTACACTAAACGGTGCCGCCCCCGTCACGGCTCCAATACATCACTGTCCTGTCACGTAACGGTTTCTGGGAAAGAATATTTTAACGTAATGAGACTGTGCCGTGCTGATAATTGTCGTTTTCTCAAGGCTTTATGTACCCAAAACAATGTCTTAGAGTTCAACTCCTCTTCTTCATCTGCCCAGAAGTGCTATTAATGCAAATTTCTTCAAGCATAGCCTCATGAGGCACCATGTCTGCTTAGAGGGTGAGCAGGAACTGCCGAAAGTGACGAAACCGTGACGAATAGTGTGAATACTAGGCACGGCTGACGGAACGCTGCCGTGATTTCAGAGTGTGAATCAGCCTTCACCTGTACCTTCCTGAAGAAGACTAATCAACCCTCGCGACTGTGATAGATTCTAGGTGTAAACCAGTGCAAATATCGTCGATCCCCGACAACGGTGCCGTTCAACAATTACCCAAAACAAAAAAAGGTAGAGATGGTTACCTTACAGTGTTATCTAAATATCTTCGTGAATTTTTGTTATTGGACAACCACCCATTTCGAGCCGAAACTTAAGTCCTCCTGAATAGTTTTGATGTGTTTTGAATTAATCTGGCTCTCATTTTTGTCGGAAATCAATTTTGTTTACATGTGTGTATAGGGGAATTTTGGTGAAGAAGCCGTAAAAAGGGCCCGGGTTCTTGCAGGGTTGCGTTTTCTGTTAACGCGAGGCACTTTTAAGAAGCCGGCTTTTTACGGATTGGCCCAGCTGGGCAAGCCGTAAGAAGCCGGAAGAACGAGCCCTGGGCCCCGCTTATCAACGGCTTCTCTCCGCTTCATATGTCACGATACGTGACGTCAGAGAAAAACAACACGTGGCGGTGTTTGCGCGAAGTTCAAATCCTGTAGACTCCTCCATTCATCTATCGTATTTCACTAATTTTACAGCTTAACTGCTGCCCCGATACACGTTTCAAAGGCAACATGAGTCACTAGCTTCCCATGAGAAAACTTACAAGTAATAATAGTTGATAAAATAAATACATGAAAAAACCATACTCCTGACTGTTTTTGATGTGGAAATTTAAGCTTTTGAGTAACTATTATTACTTGTAAGTGTTCTCATGGGAGGCTAGTGACTCGATGTTGCCTGTAACATGTATCAGGGCAGCAGTTAACCTGTAAAACCCGTGAAATAAGAGCGATGAATGGAGGTTTACAGGATTTCGCGCCTTGGGCAATATTTCGCAAAACAGCGGGACAGGCGGAACTAGTAATAGAGTGAATTTCGTCGTAGAAATAATGTAATTACAGATAACAGGACACAAGTAAACACACAGATGTCATTCAAAGCATGGCTTACCTTAAGACCACGTATAAGAATGTACAAGGTACCGTAGATAACACTACAGGGAGGTCCCGAAGATACGAGCAGTTAGGTTCCACCTGGGTTTCTCGTAAAGCGAAAAACTCGTATAACGAAAAACATAACTAATGGTAAATATAGGTTTAGTTCCAGGACCCATCAATTAAAAAAAAAGAAAAAAAAAAAACATGTTTTTTCAAGCTAAAATAAACTATAGCAAACACAACAAAAACACAGCGTCTATTATTCCCACACTGTAAATACCTATTCTGTAGAAAAAGCATTCTAAAAGAGAAAATAGCACACAAAATAACATAAAATGCACATTAATTAACATAAAAACATGGGATAACAAGCAAAAAAGACGTAATGTATGGGACGCCACGTGATACAAGAGAAGGTAGTGTAGTGTCCCAAGGTTGAGGCAGCACACCTGCTAATTAACCCTAAATGTGGGGCCCCGCCATATGCTTAATTACCCTTCAAAGGGCACGCCTTGCTAGGGTGACCTGACTGCGGGGCCCAAGGTTGGGGCCGCAAACCTGCTAATTACCCCTAAATGTCAGGTCGCACCAATGCTTAATTTCCCTTCAGGTCATGGCTTGCTAGGGGGACCTCACTGGGTCAACCAAATCCCCCTTTGTCCAGCCCGGGGGTGGTAGGGCGCGCATTTTGGCTTGATAATTTTACTCACCCCAGTCTGAATGTCGTATCATTGGATTTTCGATCTCGTATATTGAAAAAAGACCCTAATTTACACTCTCGTATCATCGGATTCTCGTATACCGAATGCTCGTATAAAAGGGACCTCCCTGTATATAGTCCCCCAGTCAATTGCCACTGCACTAATGTCGCCAGGCACAATATAATACGAATTTTAGCATCCCTATAGACTTGTATGTGCCACTGAAGACCTGTAGTGTGATGTACATAATATAAACTCTGTGGATGTGTCCCTTTAGTGGGGACATACAAATCAGTATGATGCTAAAATTCGTAATATATTGTGCCCGGCGACATTAGTGCAGTGGGAAGTGACTGGCGACTATAGTGTTATCTACGGTAGAGCAGCTGATAGGTATATATTGTGGAAATGACTAGCATTGCGTTTAATTCAGTTGTTTATAGAGAAGTGTGGTTGGATATGAGTTGAAGATGACAATTCGTCATTGTGTGCACATTCACCTTTTTTTGGCATTAAATCAATCAATCAATCGTCATTGTGGGTTGCTTTGTTTTCAGCTATCAGCTGTGATCGCCGAGCGGGCGAGCCCCGACAAGAAGCTGGCAAATGTCAGTCGTTCTGGCGAGGCACGCAACGAGAGAGAAGCCGGCTTCTTACGCTTCTTCCCCCAAAATTTGCCTTATGTGGGGAGGCAACCTGCCCCTCCAGGTCTGCCCCGGCAAACATTGCTACGCTTCACACTGCCATATTATTGGTAATTTTCGTATTTCATATATCTGTTACTAAAAACCCAAAACCCCACCTCTAACCTACCTATCTGATTTACCTAACTTAACTTTTGGCTGAGTAACGGTAGATTTTCGGTACTACTGTAATGCCATTTTATTCATTGCGCCCTAAAATCCTGATGGTTGTAAACTAGGACTTCACCCTTTTNACGTTAAGATAAGTAGTGGAAGCGAGTTTAATTATAAATATCAGACTATCTTTGTAAAATTTCTGGGAAGTGGGCATTCCCTGATTTTCAGAGGTCGACACTTAAGTTTTCCTGATTAGTTTTTGATCGTGTTTTGAATGATCTCCTGGCACTCGTGTTTTGTCGGAATAATGGTTTGTTTTACAAAGTGTGGGGGTGCCCGCCTGCCCGCAAACCTTATTGCTCCGCTTGCGCCTGCCATTTATTGATAATTTTCTTTTTTTCTTGATTATCTGTACTGAAACAAACCCCACCTCAAACCTAATCTAATTAAACCTACCTTAAAAGTTTAATGCTGACCTAACGGTAGATTTCGGTAGTACCTGTACACCATATTATTCATTGCACCATGGAACTGGGTTTCAACTATTCACACTGAATATCTACACGATGATGTTTGGTTTGTTTGTTTAGGGATAATTCCTCATAGCCGTAGTGAAATCTACAGCTGCGCAATTGGCACCCAGACATCCTACGTCACGATTTGTTCACTCGGTCATTGTGGGGATAAGGCGGGGCGCCGCTGGTGGACCTACGAAGGGCAAACTACGGCGATGGAAGATTTTCGGAGTTATTTTGCGCGAATTGATAATTCCAGGTGCTATTTACAGTGCTCTGTTCTCGCTGACAACACTATATCGAGACCCTTAGGTAATGGCTGATTTGAGAGCCTTTTACTACCAAGAAAACAGAGTCATAAACGAGCCTAGTCCAAAGGTAAGCACTGTAGGTACGGAATGTTCCCTACCGGCCTTGTGCTGTGGACTTCTTAATGAGAGCTCTGCTGTGATTTTTTCCTGGTTTAGGAAGCTTTGTCAGCTGCAACGTCGTTTGGGCTGGGGCTTCAGGTCTTCTGCGTTATGTGTGTTGTTGCAGACGAGCACGAAATAATCGTAGGCACCTGGAATATCAATTTCGCCCAAAACCAACCCTTGCAATTTTTTCATGCGATCGTAGTTATTCTTCTCTTTGTAGTTGTACATATCATGGTTATGATAGTATTAAAATACCTTATAATTGGAGTTTCCTTTTGTTGTCTTTCCTCATATAAGTAGTGTACATCATGTTTACGTGTTACTTGACGAGCCGAATTAATACTCTTGAGTCTACTATACCACATCACCAACCGTTTCCTTTGATTTATCTTATTGCTCATCCATAAACAAGCTGCATAACCACTGTGACATTATCCATCCTTTCCTCATGATATACTTGTACTGTCGTCTACCGATATTTTTCCTCCCTACACATATCGGGAAAACTCGCTAACGTAATGGCTAGTTAGATTTTGCTTTGATTTATCTCATTACTCCATCCATAAACAATTTGCATAACCACGGTGACATTACCATCCTTGCCTCATGTACCTTAGTTACCTCGTCTACCCAAATCTCGTCCCTACATCAATCGGGGGAAAACTCGCCGACTCGCTCGGCGAGATTCCTATTGGCGACAGTTCCCAGGTCGGGTAGAGTGGGTCACACGCGAACGGGGGGGATCACCGTACGAAGCTACAACGCGAAAAATTAATTCAAATTTCGCGCCACCCATGAAAAACCCTCACGGATGCCAGCGCCACCCTCAGTGAACTACATTCGAGCAACAGTGTTCGTCAGCGCACCTCCTTTTTCCAGGTAAGAAATTTTATTTTTTCGTATGTTTCCTTGTTACTTTTCGCGTCTTTATAGTGTCTCATGTCGGCTGTGAATGGCGTGATTCTTTTGAGTAAGTTTGCAATACGAGGTATAACCGTATTGACATGTTTTGAGTGAAAAAGTAGTGCATAGCCTTTCGAACAGGCCGCGGTGGCATTATTTTACAAAAAAGTGGTGGCTGCGGGGTGATCAACGTATTGAAGTGCGGGGATCAACGGACATGAAATTTTGAAAAGCTATATCTTTTGAAATCCTTACACAACATAACAAACAGGGATTACTATGTTTTTCGCATGATATTTAATGGTGGTGTGAACTATGCATTTAAATTAAATGGAAGTGTTTTTTTTGTGGCATAAAAGTTGACGGAGATTTGGTATTAAATTTGATGCTATATCAGGTTATTATGCTATAAGGCACATTAACTAACTATTATATACGTGATTTAATGTTTTAGAATGATTCTAGAATTAATTTTTTATGGTAAGAAAAACCATTTAACACTGCATCTTTTCGGGGCATGACGTTCGGTTGATCCCCGCGCATCACTACATTTTTGGAAAATCTATATAATTTTTAATACTTAGAAAAAACTAAGAAAAAAGTGACTTCTATGCATATTAGCATGATATTAATGTGTGTGTGAACTAGTGCATTTAAATAAAATGGACAGTGTTTTTTTGTTGGTGTAAAGGTGAGGTGATTGTTATTAAATTGATGTTATATCAGTGTATTATGCTATAAGCCTAACTAACTATTATATAATGATTTATGTTATTATAATGATTCTAGAATTAATTTTTTATGTTAAAAAAACAGTTAAACACTGCATATTTTAGGGGGCATGACGTTCGGTGATCCCCACATATTTGCAGACTCATATCCCAAATAATATGGTGCCATACAAAATCGCCTCTACACTGTAAAAAATACTAAGCTAAGCTAACTTAAACTAACCTAACCTAACTATGCATGATGTCTAATGTCATTAACTCTTTTCAGATCTAACCTAACCTACCGCCATCACCGTCATCATGCCTCGCAAATATGTCAGGAAGAGCGACAAGCAGATGGACCGCACTGACCTGGAGGCTGCCTTTAAGCACCGCGTGGCCACTAGCTGCAGCCTGAAAGAAGCCGCTGACAGATTCAACATCAAGAAAACAACTCTTGCTGTAAGTTGCTCTATTTAGTTCCATATCTCCCCAAGGTCTTTTTGTATGACCTCATCCCACGTCTTCTTTGGTCTCCCTGGGATGAGGTCATGCAAAAAGACCTCAGGGATAGCTTAAGGGTCTCTAGATTTATAGATTTTAAAATTTATTCATTTTTTTGTTAGCTTTTATTGCCAGCAAGGGCCTTCTAAGTCCTAATTAATTTCTTTTGTTAAAGGATGCCTTCAAGCGCTCTATTTATTAATTTTTTTGTCAACTTTTGTTGCCAGCAAGGGCCTTTTAAGTCCTAATTCATTTCTTTTGTTACAGGACGCCTTCTATCTATCGAAGAAGCTGTCGGATGGAGTTACCTATATGGCTGTTGCTTCCCGTAGCAATAGGGTTTTCAGCCCTCAACAAGAAATATACATTGCTGATTATACCATCCACGCAGCCAAGATGTTCTACGGCCTGCCCATGAACGATGTGCGTAGGATGGTGTACCAGTATGCCATAGCTTGTGGGAGCAAGAGCATCCCTGCTGCCTGGGAGAAAGAGAAAATGGCGACAAGGGACTGGTACTATGCCTTCATGAACCGTCATCCAAACCTTGTATTGAAGGCTCCGGAAGGCATGTCCATTGCCAGGATTGTTGCCTTCAACAAAGTTAATGTGGAAACCTTCTTTGTTTTGGTCTCCATATTACAGGATGGATATAGTGTTGTTAGAAAAAGTGCAGAGAAAGATGACCAAAATGATACAAGGGATGCGTAACTTTAGTTATGAGAGGAGATTGAAGTTATTAAAATTACACTCACTCGAGAGACGCAGAGTAAGGGGCGATCTGATAGAAGTTTTTAAGTGGATAAAGGGATTTAATAAAGGAGAGGTAGGAAAAGTTCTTACGGCTTTTAACCAGGGTAGAACAAGAAGTAACGGATTCAAGCTGGAAAAGCGTAGATTTAGAAAGGAAATAGGGAAAAACTGGTTCACAAATAGGGTGGTGAATGAGTGGAATGGTCTCAGTAGACAGGTAGTTAGTGCGGAGTCATTAGGGAGCTTTAAAGGGGAGCTGGATAGGTTCATGGATGGGGATGAAAGGTGGATGTAGGTAGTGTTAGGTGACAGGAACTACCACGTGTAGGCCTCGCGGCCTCTTGTAGCTTCCTTATTTTTTTATGTTCTTATGTTCTTATGTTCTTAAATGGATTTCCTTAGATTTTGGGTTTCCTTAGAAATTTCCTTAAAATAAGGAAATGTCCTGTAAAGTGGAAATACTGGTTCATTTCAGTTACCTGTATGTTATAAAAAATTGCGTATTAAATGAAATGTTATGTAATATTCGCAATTCGCATTCGCATTCGCATATATCAAAACCAAATATTCGCATTCGCATTCGCATTCGCATTCGCGAATACGGAAAATAGACATTCGGTCCATCACTAATACACACACACACACACACACACACACACACACACACACACACACACACACACACACAATATATTATATAATATAATATAAGTCGGTTAAGAAAGAGAGAGAGAGAGGAGAGAGAGAGAGAGAGAGAGAGAGAAGAGAGAGAGAGAGAGAGAGAGAAGAGAGGATGAGAGAGAGAGAGAGAGAGAGAGAATGAGATATGAGAGAGATAAAGGAGAGAGAAGGAAAAGGAAGGAGATAAAGGAGAGAGAAGGAAAAGGAAGGAGAGAGAGAGAGAGAGGAGAGAGAGAGAGGCGAGAGAGAGAGAGAGAGAGAAGAGAGAGAGAGAGAGAGAGAGAGAGAGAGAGAGAGAGAGAGAGATAGGTATGAGAGAGAGAGAGAGAGAGAGAGAGAGAGAGAGAGAGAGAGAGGAGAGAGAGAGAGAGAGAGAGAGAGAGAAAAAGGAGAGCGAGAGAGAGAAGAGAGAGAAAGGCGAGAGAGAGAGATAAAGGAGAAAGAGAGAGAGAGAGAAGGGAAAGGAAAGTCCTCTTCCACTTCGTCTCCTTCGTTAACAAACCTTGTTAACTCTTCCCCCGTTTATAAATAAAGACGGGATTGTTGTCGTAGGACACCTGGACGTGCCTTGTTGATCAACAAGTAAATATCCCGTTTTCTTCCGCCTTTGTTAGTAAACAGACGTTCCCTCGTAAGCAGACACTTGCCCACACGACACCGGAGCCAGCGCGGTGGTGGTGGTGGTGGTGGCTACTAGGGGTGCCACCTCTGCCGCTGGGTGAGGTGTTGGGTGCCGAGGGCCGCCGGGCTGGCCTGGGCGAGGGTGCCGCGGGTGCCTGTGAAGGTGAGGCTGTCACCCGCCGGGCCACAGAGTGCGGGAGGGACAGGTAATGAGTGTAATGTTAACAATGTCACTTGAAAATTTACTTTCAAAGTCTGTACCATTAGAACAGATATTTGATAGGAACAAATTGGATGTGCAATTTTTTATACATAATGCTTTAATCTAAGGGTTTTTAAATCTTCAGAAAAGCTATCTATCTATAAAAGTTACTGTATGTATATGTATATAGTATTAGAATAATAGAGGCAATACTTTCTCCATGAGGGAATCGAGATCTAATAATGAAGATATAAACCAGCGCGGGTAGAAACATCTTGATTGTTTATTCGAACGTTTCGGCTATACATAAGCCATCATCAGCCTAAAATCGGATACAAAATTTTTTTTGTTAAAAATGAAAATATACAAGTTATAAAATTATTTGCACATTTAAAATGCCTAACCTAAAATATAATAAAATAAGAATAAAAATTATAAAACAGTAATAAAAATAAAAATACTACACATACCAATCAACATCGCAGTGGAGTGTGGGATTCCCACATGGTCTAAAAGCACAGGAGCGGGGTTGAGGTGCCCTGTGCGCAGAGGGAATCCCACACTCCACTGCGATGTTGATTGGTATGTGTAGTATTTTTATTTTTATTACTGTTTTATAATTTTTATTCTTATTTTATTATATTTTAGGTTAGGCATTTTAAATGTGCAAATAATTTTATAACTTGTATATTTTCATTTTTAACAAAAAAAAATTTGTATCCGATTTTAAGCTGATGATGGCTTATGTATAGCCGAAACGTTCGAATAAACAATCAAGATGTTTCTACCCGCGCTGGTTTATATCTTCAGTATTAGAATAAGTTTTACATTGAAGAATGTATTACTTACTGTTAGACTTAAAGACAGATTTTTATACTCGAACACGTTAATTATAAGATAAAAGAGAGATTATTTTGTTTTTCTTCCATAAGACCTGTCAAGTTGCCCGTGAAATGACTTCAAACACATCGCTGTAGGCCTGAGTGTAGGCTGGCCGCACTTTGGCTTGCATACATTCGGTAAATTCAACAGTCTCTCTCTCTCTCTCTCTCTCTCTCTCTCTCTCTCTCTCTCTCTCTCTCTCTCTCTCTCTCTCTCTCTCTCTCTCTCTCTCTCTCTCTCTCTCGTGTGTGTGTGTGTGAGGGGGGAAGGGGGGGGCGTGTGTTATTCACCCATGGTATTGATTAGGCGCTGGATTTGTGATTGCCAGCTGTTACCCTTCCGGAAAGTTATAAGAGCTCATCGATAGCGATCTATGAGTGTACGCTGTATATAAGTATAAAGCTGTACGTGACCTCACACACCACATCCCCCTTATCCCTTTGCTCAAGGGAGACATAATTGCCTGCCTGTCTGCGAAAACCCTAGAGATACCTATTGAGCGAGTTTCGAACCTAAGCTTCGAGCCCAGGGGCCAGGGGCCAGATGCTGAGAGTGAGCTAGGGCGCCCTATCCACTAGGGCGCCTGTGGTAAGGCGAAACGCCCTCCCACCGCAATGCTCAGTCGAGATTGCTGCCTTAGTGGCACCGCTAAAGGCGCTGAAAACTAAGGCATGGTCAGACCCTGACTTAGTGAGCTGCTGTGGGCCTTTGACAGACATTCATCTTCTGTTTATAAAGCAAATACAGCCTTGTTTCAGTTCCTACACAACGTAACAATTGGTGTTTACATATTAATAGTGTTGCAAGGTGTGTATGAATTGATCGTGCAAGACTAATGCGGCATTATAGGGTGTTATATGCTGGTGATAAGAAATGTTGTGTTGTGTGTTGGTTAGGGGCGGGCGGCGGGCGGCGGGCGGCAGGTGCTCCGCCCGCACTAAAATATTGTACTATTATACGGTATTATCATACTACCAGATGATATTTAGGACAGCTGAACCTACCATCATCTTCACGAGACATTAGTGCATATCATGAATGTATAAAAATTGCAGTAAACTATACCTATAATAAGATAACGAGAGCAAAATGAAATCGTGTATAAACTTTTTTTTCACCTTTTTTTATTCATCTTCTCCTTATTCCTGGAATGTTGCTTGCATTAAATTTTCACTCACTGTCCCGGAATCGGCACACCCTAACGATTATCATGGTGTATGGCACGTCCCAATGCAAAAATATATAAGTGGTCAAAACCTGCGTTGAACGTCAAACTTGTGATGAAACAGCTTTTGGCGGGGGAGAGCGGTGTATCCTTGCCATAAGTGCTTGGTTAGGGAGGGAGGGACAACATTCCTTGCTTCAGCAGAGACGTGTTCAAGCCTTGTGATTGGTCGAAGCTGCCTAAGCAGCGCTCAGATAGGCAACGTGATTGGCTAGTAGGATTCTCGGACCACGCCCACGCCATAGGCTTTGGAGGTGTAAGGCAGTGCAAAAGCGCCTGAACTTTCGACTGTACATGGGCTTTAGTCGGTGCCTTAGCCGGGCCGTTACAAAAGCGCCTGAAGACGGGTAAGGCGCTCTTTTCGCCTTACCTCTATGGCACTTCTCAGCATCTCCCCCCAGGTCTACTGAGATTCAGGCCGAAAGATGGATGGAATGGTGGGAAGTATACCACATGCATATCTATAAATTCATATATACAGGGGAAAGGAGGGCACAAGGAAAAGCAGACGAATCAGCAGTTATTGAGCAAGATATATTATTTAGTTATTTCCTTTTAAGAATCAAAGTCTTTATCAAATCAAATTCTAAGAATCAAATTTAAGAATCAAAGGAAGTGGGAATGGTGTGTTGGATGCACTGGGGTTGTCTTTAATGAAAACCACAATGAGTTGCAGGAGATGCTGAATGGAATATGTATAAAATGGGAGTGAAAGATTCAATAAAAGTGGATACATGGGTAGGAAAACTGGGAATGCTTTTGAGGTGTTATGAGAAATGGAAGTATGGATGTGTGCAAAAGGGAAATAAATAGGAAAGTGGACGAGAAAGAAAAGGAAGAATGAGTGAGAAATCAACACTAGAATCGTATAAGAGAAAGGAGTATGAAAGTCAAGTCTGAAAGTTTCTATGATGGTAGCTATGGAGGGGATTAACTTTTCAGAGCTAAAACAAAATCGCTGGATGTGAGTAGTCGTGTATATGATATGAAGGTAGATGGAAGAATGTGGTGGCAGCAAGATGTGTATGTGTGAGAGAGGAGTGGATGAAACTGTAAAGCACTTGTTGATGCTGGAATATGAACGATATGAGTGTGCATGTGTAATGCCCGTTATTCAGGAGAGATAGGATGAGAATTATTATCATATAATTCCCGAGTTATGTCCCGTAAGCAGTTCAATCTTTTAGTTTCTCGGGTGAGTCATCGTCCTTCCTTCCTACCCGCCATTTTTTATCTTCCTTCCTTCCTACCAGCCATTTCTTTCTTCCTTCCGTCCTTCCTTCTTACTCCCCCCCCCGACATTCCGGTTGCGAGTCAACATTCGTGGAATACTTATTTCGCGATCAGTGATAACTAATGGATTCAAAACTTTTCATCTTCCCCTCACCCTGCTATCACATCAAGGAACACTCCTAGATTCTTAATGTCTTTCAAAATAGTCCCCATAGTGAAAGATCACGGTCATACATGGATGTGTTAGTAAAGTTATTCGCTAAATTGAAAGTCTACCAAATTTCTATACAAAACTTCCATACCCTGTCGCTTCAAAAGACGCGTTCGGATCCTTGAAATGAAAAGAAATAATACCTTCCTCGGATATTAGATTAAACATATTAAATTCTTCTATATCAAAGTAACAGGACTGTATTATAGGCAGCCCTTTCTTAGGTACACGAGTTTCATTATTTAATTAGTTATTTCGGGATTATAAGCTATTCATTAGAGGCCAAGTCCAGAGTATTCAAACAATTCCCCTTTTCTCCCGCGGGCTCTTGGTAACCCGTGAGACGACAGTCTCACTTCAACTCTTCCGCAGGTAAGACGTACCAAGTTTCGCTCCTATTCTCCCCCCCCCCCTTTCCTTGTTATAATATTGTTATCTATATTTCCAAATATGGGTACCGATGTTTAGATTTCACTAACGTAAAGGAGGCCTGCCCCATCCTTGTAAGTATTATTAACGAGAGTCTCACTTCAACTCTTCCGCAGAGCTGACATCTTGGCCTTGACGCAAAGGGCCCGATACATGGTCTTTTTAGTGAAACACACACCACCTTCTTACTCTTATCTTCCTCCCCTAGTATCTTCCATGTATAATTATAAGTATTCAGCGGTATATTATCTAAGTAAAGGATAATGTATCAATAAGGTTCAGAGAGGAAGATTTATGCTCACCAGAGCTTATCTTCATTTCACGAGGAGAGCTTCCCGTATCAGGTTGTAAAGTTTTCTTATATCAGATTAGAGTTTTCCTGTGTTGGAGATGGAGAGTTTTCTGATGTTGGATTAACCCTTATATGTTGTCTGTGATCTCAAACAAGAGACATACTACTTCAGCATGAATAAATAGGATGATGTTTTCAAATATAGTTCTTGTGTTTATTATAAAAACCCCAGGTGATTATTCTGCGTTAGGACAGTAATGCCCCACACTTCCAAAAGAGTCAGCCTTACTCGGTATAATTCCACGTATCAATCACGACTACCAAGATAAATCTAATATTAATATTATTCAAACGCGCCCAGGGAGTAACCCAGAGAACTACTCGCTTGAGCTGGTGGCAGCACTCCCCCTTAACTCATACCCTTTCCCCTTAACCTAAACTCCTACCCCTTCCCCTTAAATTCATCCCCCATTTCAGTACTCTCCGCAGCGAGAAGTGTTCATACTATAATCACATAGTGAAGTCATAAGACTAGTTTTCAATTCTCAATTCAAGTTGTAATCAAATGAAAAATCATAATCAACTAATATCATTCAAGTAACATTGACCAGGTATAAACTCTCCATAGGAGTTTCTGGCAACACACATGAACAAAAATGTTGGAGGTAGTGGCAGCACGATAGTCTACTGACTGATCACAGAGAAAGTAACTGATCACTGAGGAAGTATATATAGTATATATATATATATATATATATATATGAGAGAGAGAGAGAGAGAGAGAGAGAGAGAGAGAGAGAGAGAGAGAGAGAGAGAGAGAGAGAGAGAGAGAATCTGAGAGAGAAAGACGTAATGCACTGTGCAGTAAAGCCCCTTCACACATTCCATAACGGAACCACGATCGCGCCAACAATGCAATGCCCTTGGGTCCAGCATGGCTCGTGACGCACTCGGCCGAGGCTACAAAAAATTAATGTATGCACAAGATGCACAAGACATGCTTAGAATACAAGCTACTTCTTGTCGTGGAAGACAAGCTTTCATCTTGTCACAATGACACGTCTCTTGTCAGGAAAGACGTATTATATTTGGTCATGTTGACAAGCACAATCTTGTCATGGTTAACAAGCTACGATCTTACCAGTGTGACAAGATGTAGCTATCTTTGATTTTAGACATGTTCGTAGAACAAGGTTTTTCTTGTCACACTGACAAGTTTATGTTTAGAGTGATGGCTTCGCACTACGGCCCAGTGCAGTTTAGTGGACGCGGCCTAAGGAGCGGGAGTGACCTCACGCCCCGCCCACCTGTGACCTGACTGTGGCTGCGGCTACAGCGGCGGGCTGATGCCCGCTCATCTATTACTGGCTGTATGTGTATGTATGTGTATGTGTATGTATGTGCATATGTATATGTATATGTATATATATTTATGTAATAGATGTAAATAAAAAAAAATAAAAAAAAAAATAAATAAATAAAAAAATGTAGCTACACATCCTTCCTTGACCCTGACATCCCTCCTTGACCTTGACCCCCCTCGGCATCCCCTCAGAGGACCAACACAACGAAGAGTAGGAAAGAAGTGTAGAAGTAAGAAGATTTGTAAGAGAGACCCCCCCCCCCCCCCCCGCGGCGGTACAGGTTTTACGACGGTTGTGTCCACACCGGGGATTCCCTCGCATAGATAGATAAATAGATAGATAGATAGATAGATATTTTATTGTCCACAAAAATGCATAAATAGAAATTACATGATATACCAAAATCACTCATGGACCAGAAATTTACTCTAATCAGTAATTACCAAAAGTATCACGTGTCAAAAAAATGTATATGTGAAACGTTGTGGCGCCTTAGTATTATTTTCACATTAAAACTATACTTCCATGTAATATATATGTCATTTCCCATCAGCTCAATCTAAAAACTCAGCAACACTACTAAAAGCAAAATTTTAAAACTAACAATGCATTTAAGATACATAAATTAAGATTACATCTATAATAATATAAGCGAAAGTGTGTCTGTCTGTGTGTGTGTGTGTGTGTGTGTGTGGTATAGGTTCCGCCCCCCGTGGCGCAAACACCTCATATGGCACATTTTTGGAATCAGGTTGACCAGGGAAAGGTCATAAGCCCACTTATGAGATGATCCGATCACTTTTTATTTTCTTTTTTTTAGCAGCCTATTAGCGAGAATTGTGAAAACAAAAGTGGGTTGCGAGAATTGAGGAAACCTTGATGTAGGGTGATGGGTAATGGGTGAGTGAATGGGTGGGGTGATGGGTAATGGGTGTGGGGTGATGGGTGAGTGAATGGGTGGGGGGTGATGGGTGATGGGTGAGGGAATAGGTGGGGGGTGATGGGTAATGGGTGAGTGAATGGGTGTGTGGTGATGGGTAATGGGTGAGTGAATGGGTGGGGGGTGATGGGTAATGGGTGAGTGAATGGGTGTGTGGTGATGGGTAATGGGTGAGTGAATGGGTGTGTGGTGATGGGTAATGGGTGAGTGAATGGGTGTGTGGTGATGGGTAATGGGTGAGTGAATGTGTCGAGCCCCTTCCTCTATATTTATTTTCATGAAAAGGCTTAAGACAAAAAGCTGCTTATCAACTGAATACTTTGGTTAGGCACAAGATGGTCATAAGGTACCTGGGCTCGTTAAGTGGGGCTGAGACACGCAGCTTATAGTTTCACACATTTTATTCTAAAATAACATAATAATCACACACAACATTATTTGTCTCTTGACAATCTTCCTGTCTTATGGAAATCTGAACCATTACGTTAACACTTGATAAACATTCGGGATGTACTGTATATACTGGATAATGACCCTAGTCACGGTCACTGCACAATCAATCAAAACTCAGTCTTCAAAAGTCACTCAGTTACTTACTATTCCCGTGGTCCACAACAGCAGGAAGACAGCCGAAGAGGGGTCCATTTTCGCTATCTATTTATGTCCGAGGGGAACTGTTTTACATCACAGGCTAAGTGCCTTATAACAAGGGTGGGTGATGAGACCAGTATATGAAACTGGTTGTTCGCTCGCTCCTCTCTGTGTATCTGTCTTCCCTTCATAGTCGGTCAGCCCCGGTCCGAAATTTTGCTCACCGGTATCAAATTAGGGCGAGAATGCTAAGAGTGTTTTTTGAGAAGGTATAAATGCCTAGAGTTAGAAAACATGTGATAGCATTGTGGGGGTGGCAGCTTTATATGAGTTATCTCCCTTTTTCCAAAATGGCCGCCAAAATACACCCAATAATTATGAAATTTTTAAATTTCGTTTCCAGTGAGTGCTTTTACCGCATAAGGAAGCAGGAAATGTTTTGGTGGTTTATACTGCCCACGTGTAACAGCGTATATCATGTCCTGGCTAAATGACTCGACAAGAATAGCAGTCCCTTGGGATTTATTCGTAGTACTAGTTGTATCTCCAGTGAGGAGCCCGACCAGAAATCGCTGTAACTCATTTGGTATGGCGATATGAGTAGCTACATCAGACGGATGATATGGCCACGGGGTGAAAATCATGTCCTTCTTGATGGCCGTTCGGATATGTGACGAAGTCTGATCTATGATCTTGTTGATATCTGTAGACTTTGCCTTCCAAAGCTTGAGCTCCCTATGTAGATTTTGATTTTCCAAGACAACATCCTTTAATGAGACACAGCATGGAACCATCAACAACTTTCCCTTGTCGTCGGAAAATATTTCTACTGCACCTCCAAGCTCGGATTTCAGTCTTCTGTGCATATTCTTCTTTGTTGAATCCTTCAGAAGATTAACTCCACCAGACAACATTAATGATTCCAATTTTGTGGTCAAGGAGGTGACTGGTATAATCCTCTTGTTGGGGATAATATCTTCTCTGATGTATTCGAAAAGTTCTTGGTAAGCTTCTCCTTCAACCTTGTGATACAGTATAAATTCATCTGTTACTTTCTCTTCTTCATTCTCATTGCTGTCCTCTTTGTTCCTAGTGTAATTCCTATAGCATGAAGCGTGGTAGTGTGCCTCTGCGGCAACAATGTCTTTACTGGTTAGTGCTATCATCCTGCCGTCTGCATTTCTGACGGCACTCTCTCTTAGTGTTTGATCTACTCTCAGTTGTGAAGCTAGCGTAAGTGTTTCACGTGTATTGGAGTGCTTTTTGAACTTGACCTTGCTACAGAATACGCAGATCGGAGCATAAACTCTTGATTCATGTGTTGATGTTCTGGAAGACTTTTTTGGAGGACAGTCACTACTACCAGATAGATCACTACTACATTCACCTGCTTTACTTTTCAGAGTTTCCAAGTCTCTTTTCATGGTGAACATGCTTCTACATTTTCGATGATAGAATATAATTGGAACTTCTTTGTCCTGAAGCGTTTTTGAAACGTCTAGAATGGGACATGGTTCCTGACTTTGGCGGCTTCAAGTAAGGTTAACCAGGAGGCATGGCTTTGAGGACTGACAAAATGTTCATCTCCGTCGGATACTGCCTGGTGTATGATGCACAGTTTCTTGGCGGGTGCCTGTGGCGTTTCCATGTTAACGGACATTCCAGGCCTCCTACGTTGAAGTTCCACAGCTACCACGACACCGGATTCTGGTCCCGGATTCTTCTCTACATCACCAGCCTTCAACAATAGCTTCGAGAGGTAGTCGGCTGCTACTCTACCTCTCCACTCCAAAAACCCGACTTTCTCTGAACGCACGACCTGCAGGCCGGCTGGTCTTCCGGCAGTGGTGGTCTCCTCGAGGGTCTCCAACGTCGCCAGTCGATCGTCCGGTCCGTCTCTCGCCGATGAAATACGACACCTGAAAAAGAAAAAAAAAATTAATTATATGTATGTATATTTATATAATTATATAATATACAGTTTGGAAAAGGGGGATAACTCCCATAAAGCTGCCACTGCCACAATGCTATCACATGTTTTCTAACTCTAGGCATTTATACCTTCCCAAAAAACACTATTAGCATTCTCGCCCTAATTTGATACCGACCAACCCCCCAGGCTGATCGCCTATCACGGTGTCCTGTTTTATACTAAATCTTTTTCAGGTCATTGAACAGGCCACGAAGCCCATGGTGCCGTATCGGCGTCTACTCCCCCTATACGCCCATATGTACTTCCGGCAGCCACTGGTGCCGTATCGCTACTTCACGCCCTATGTCCTAATATCACTTCCTGTCTACTCTACCCTCCATACACACTACTAAATCATGTTAATGTCATTGTTGTTACTGTTCTCCATTTGTTCAGCTGGCTCCTGTTCACATTGTTCTTCGTCCACTTCTTCACTCGTTTCGCGGCCACGACAAATGGGTGGGGGTTGAGTGAATGGGTGGGGGGTGATGGGTAATGGGTGAGTGAATGGGTGTGTGGTGATGGGTAATGGGTGAGTGAATGGGTGGGGGGTGATGGGTAATGGGTGAGTGAATGGTGTGTGGTGATGGGTAATGGGTGAGTGAATGGGTGGGGGGTGATGGGTAATGGGTGAGTGAATGGGTGGGGGGTGATGGGTAATGGGTGTGTGGTGATGGGTAATGGGTGGGGGGTGATGGGTAATGGGTGAGTGAATGGGTGGAGGGCGATGGGTAATGGGTGAGTGAATGGGTGGGGGGTGATGGGTAATGGGTGAGTGAATGGGTGTGTGGTGATGGGTAATGGGTGAGTGAATGGGTGTGGGGGTGATGGGTAATGGGTGAGTGAATGGGTGGGGGGTGATGGGTAATGGGTGAGTGAATGGGTGTGTGGTGATGGGTAATGGGTGAGTGAATGGGTGTGTGGTGATGGGTAATGGGTGAGTGAATGGGTGGGGTGTGATGGGTAATGGGTGAGTGAATGGGTGGGGGGTGATGGGTAATGGGTGAGTGAATGGGTGGGGGGTGATGGGTAATGGGTGAGTGAATGGGTGGGGGGAATACATACATTTCTACATCCATGATTTCAGGAAAGTTAGAAGGGCTATCTGGAGAGTCCATGTTGGTGGGCCGAAGGCCCCCCAAAAACACAGGTGGTGGGCGAAGGCCCACCAATAGCCCTCCGCAGGAGCTAGCCAAAAAGTCCGCCCGGAGGGCGGCTTTGCGGCTAGTTACATATAAGCGTTCAGACGAAAACTGACAGAATGAGGATAATGTCACATAAATTCAATTAAATTCACACACACACACAACACACACACACACACACCACACACACACACCACACACACTTTTTCACTTGACAAATTCGGGCGGTTACTGTCCCCCTTGAGCAAGGGGGATGGGGATGTGTGGTGGTTGTGAGGTCCCAGCATTGCCCTAAGATCGATAATAATGAGCTCCAAGCTCGCACTGAGAGGTGAAACTGGCTATGCGAGCCAGCTCGCGTGGACAAGACAATGGGTGAATGACACACACACACACACACACACACACACACACACACAACACACACACACACACACACACCACACACACACACTTACTTAAGCAGTGTGGCCACACAATTTCACATCAGATCACCGTAACACCCAGACGGATCCCACATCCACAGCGCTGCTCCTCCGACAAGAGAGAGAGAGAGAGAGAGAAGACGACAGACGAAGAAGCCAAGACAACATGGAGATTTTCAAGGTAAGTGACCATTTTTCAATATTGTGTATCACTGTATAGCATGCGTGCCATTCATTCACCCACGGTCTTGCCCACGCGGACTGGACTCGCAATTGCCAGCCTTGACCTTCCCGAAAAGAGTTTAGAGCTCATAATGACCGATCTTGTATTATCCTTGGTCTCCATCATAGCCATTGGTGGGTGAGGCTCATGGACTGCTTTGGTCATTGGTCAAAGACAAAAGTGCTCTTTCACTACAGACAGACCACAACACTTTCCACAAGGATGGTCTAAGTTTATATTTTCATTTCCTGACTGCATGCCATGTAAATGAGCATATATTATTATTGAAGCATATATTATTGATATTGAAGCATTTCTATCATTATCATTATTATTGCACACACACACACACACACACACCGCCATGATGGTCAAGTGGATAGAGCATTGGCCTGCCGTTCAGTGGTTAACCGGTTCGAATCCTCACTAGTCCCGGGAATTTTCGCTGACATATTCGGGCGGTTACTGTCCTCCTTGAGCAAGGGGATGGGGTTGTGTGGTGTGTGAGGTCCTAGCATTATCCAAAGATCGGTAATAATGAGCTCCAAGCTCGCACCGGGAGGGTGAAACAGGCGATCGCGAGTCCGACTCGCGTGATAGGCAGAATATGTGGGTGTCTTCGAGTTCGACCACTCGCCGATGGAAGAAAGAGTTGCTCTTGGGCGGGACTCGATCTCGTGAGATCGAGCTCGCCACTTCCAGACGCTACCACTCGGTCACAGCCTCCCCTGTATGTACAGTATACGTATGTATATGCAGGGTTTATAGTCTGTTGATCCTGTGTATATGTATTAAGTACACCCCCCGGCCATCCTCCCCAGCAGAAGACCAGGAACGCCCCAGGAGGTGCTGCAGTCCCTGGCAGCCAAGCGCGGCCTCGACCTCCTCGGACGCCCCTTTGCCGAGTATCTGGATGGCGAGGACCCGCTGAGAGGGATACGAGACAGTGTGTGTGTGTGTGTGGTTCACCTCAGCAATACAATCCTGCTCCACCCTGTGTTACAGTGTTCACTCATAGATAAATGTGTGAAAGTAACCAAAACATATTATTTGGTGGCAGCGGTGACATTGTGGGACTCGAACACCCCGAAGAGACTGGTGCCTCCTACCAAAGCTTCTGCCCTGCTCTTTTTCCACTCCGTGGACGCTATAAGGAGATTACGTGCGACAGTGCGCGTGTATGTTATAGCAAGGCTAAATCCCATAACACACGGTCCTATATGCTTGTAGTGATTGGGCCTCTTTTGCGCAGGTTCGTGTACCCGAGGATAGCCGACCTGCACGACGCGGAGGCGAGCCTGACGGAGGGTCAGGAGGAGTGTGTGTACCTGTGTGGCAACTCCCTCGGCCTGCAGCCCCGGACCACCAAGCACAGGGTGATGCAGGTGCTGGACTCATGGGCTAAAGTGTAAGTGTGTGTTTGTATGTGCATGTATGTGGTGTGTGTGTGTGTGTGTTTGCAT
>JACEEZ010000274.1:119816-179816 GCA_016584305.1 Chionoecetes opilio
CCTCCTTTCCCTCCGTCAGATCTTCGCCGAGGTAGGAATGCCACGTATCCTACAGAAGCAATTCCTCCTGACGGGATACCTGGAGCTGCTCATCAAACACCACTTTGGGCGGGGAGGCACCGAGCGCCCCGCCGTCACCATCATTACTCCCGCAGACCCCAGTGAGCGGGGCTGCCAACTGTCCCTTATATTCTCCTACCCACTCCAGAAGGTGCACAAGGAGCTCACCAAGAGAGGGATCATAGTGAGTGCGAGTGACGGAGTGGCGGAATATAAGGAAGTTTGCCCAGGTCTATGTTTCTTTGACATATCGTTCTCTCACACTGGATTTGTTCCGCCCTTGCGATTTTTTCCAAATAACTCAATCCACATATCCTTTTTTTTTTTCCTTTTCCATATTTTCTCTATCCCTCCCAAACACCACCATTGTTCTTCCTTAAATATCCCGTCCCACCATTCTTCCCATTCCGACATAATTATCTTTTTTGTATCTTTCATTAACATCCCGTTTTCTCCCGGCAGTGTGACGTCCGGCTGCCTAACGTGATGCGCCTCGCCCCCGTGCCGCTGTACAACTCCTTCTGTGACGTGCATCGCTTCGTCACCATCCTTAGCAGTGTCTTTGATCTGATTGATTCCCCAGCAGATAGATATGATTGATTGAGGCTGCCTAGCTGGCCTGCCCAGGGCAATATTGAGCCATGGCCGGGCCCCTAGGCTTTCAGGTATTTAGGGCCCCCTCCGCCAGTGGCGTAGCTACGGGGGGCATGGGGAGGCACGTGCTCCCTAGTGAGAATCATGTGCCCCCCCACTGGCCATGGCTGCCGTATTCTGTATAATTAATGCTCTAATACCTACCACTGATCTTATCTTACCTTATATCCTTCCCTGTATCCCCTCCCACAATCATCCCCCATTTCCTTTCTTCCTTCCCCCTATCTAGTTTTCCTTCATCCACATCCATCCATTCATCCATTCATCCATCCATGCATCCATTCATCCATCCGTCATCCTCAGTATATCTATCACTCCTCCTCCTCTCTTTCCCCTCTGTCCCCACTCACCCTGTCTGAAGGGAATGCCTGCCCCTCAATCACTATCTTGTATCTGGTCTCGGTGGGTTGGTAGAAGCTCAAGAGGAGGAGGTGTAGGTTCACCGTGAGTCCATTCATCATCACTACCTGAGGAGGCGCGGCTCCCACCAGGTAACCCAGCTCCTCTCTCCCGTTACGGTCACAGGAGACAGTAGGGAGGGGACCAGAGAAATGGGTTTTGACCCCTCTGAAAGGGAAGGAAAGGTGAGAGGGAGAGGAAAGGGTTTGGACTAGTATGAGATCAAAGTGAGAAAATAAGGGGAGGCCGTGGCACTGTATTTAGCGCCTACAAGTGGCGAGCTCGGTGGTCCGAGTTTGATTCCCGCCAGGTGACAACACAACATTTTTCTGCAACCGTCGAGTGGCCGAAGATTGCTTGGGCGAGTGCATCAAAGGACACAGGAGGGCGGCATGAACCTCTAATCACAGATGTCATTATAAAAACTTCTGCCTGCGCCACCACGGAGGAGGGCCAACCATCACAGCACAAGTAAACCTCCAGGGACTACCATCCGAGCCCTGGAGCCGATACTATTTTCAGGCGCTATAGGCAAAATGCAAACACACACACACACACACACACACACACACACACACACACACACACACACACACACACACACACACACACACACACACACACACACTTACTTAAGCAGTGTGGCCACACAATTTCACATCAGATCACCGTAACACCCAGACGGATCCACATCCACAGCGCTGCTCCTCCCGACAAGAGAGAGAGAGAGAGAGAGAAGACGACAGACGAAGAAGCCAAGACAACATGGAGATTTTCAAGGTAAGTGATCATTTTTCAATATTGTGTATCACTGTATAGCATGCGTGCCATTCATTCACCCACGGTCTTGCCCACGCGGACTGGACTCGCAATTGCCAGCCTTGACCCTCCCGAAAAGAGTTTAGAGCTCATAATGACCGATCTTGTTTTATCCTTGGTCTCCATCATAGCCATTGGTGGGTGAGGCTCATGGACTGCTTTGGTCATTGGTCAAAGACAAAAGTGCTCTTTCACTACAGACAGACCACACACTTCCACAAGGATGGTCTAAGTTTATATTTTCATTTCCTGACTGCATGCCATGTAAATGAGCATATATTATTATTGAAGCATATATTATTGATATTGAAGCATTTCTATCATTATCATTATTATTGCACACACACACACACACACACACACACACACACACACACACCGCCATGATGGTCAAGTGGATAGAGCATTGGCCTGCCGTTCAGTGGTTAACCGGTTCGAATCCTCACTAGTCCCGGGAATTTTCGCTGACATATTCGGGCGGTTACTGTCCTCCTTGAGCAAGGGGATGGGGTTGTGTGGTGTGTGAGGTCCTAGCATTATCCAAAGATCGGTAATAATGAGCTCCAAGCTCGCACCGGGAGGGTGAAACAGGCGATCGCGAGTCCGACTCGCGTGATAGGCAGAATATGTGGGTGTCTTCGAGTTCGACCACTCGCCGATGGAAGAAAGAGTTGCTCTTGGGCGGGACTCGATCTCGTGAGATCGAGCTCGCCACTTCCAGACGCTACCACTCGGTCACAGCCTCCCCTGTATGTACAGTATACGTATGTATATGCAGGGTTTATAGTCTGTTGATCCTGTGTATATGTATTAAGTACACCCCCCGGCCATCCCTCCCCCAGCAGAAGACCAGGACGCCCCAGGAGGTGCTGCAGTCCCTGGCAGCCAAGCGCGGCCTCGACCTCCTCGGACGCCCCTTTGCCGAGTATCTGGATGGCGAGGACCCGCTGAGAGGGATACGAGACAGGTGTGTGTGTGTGTGTGGTTCACCTCAGCAATACAATCCCTGCTCCACCCTGTGTTACAGTGTTCACTCATAGATAAATGTGTGAAAGTAACCAAAACATATTATTTGGTGGCAGCGGTGACATTGTGGGACTCGAACACCCCGAAGAGACTGGTGCCTCCTACCAAAGCTTCTGCCCTGCTCTTTTCCACTCCGTGGACGCTATAAGGAGATTACGTGCGACAGTGCGCGTGTATGTTATAGCAAGGCTAAATCCCATAACACACGGTCCTATATGCTTGTAGTGATTGGGCCTCTTTTGCGCAGGTTCGTGTACCCGAGGATAGCCGACCTGCACGACGCGGAGGCGAGCCTGACGGAGGGTCAGGAGGAGTGTGTGTACCTGTGTGGCAACTCCCTCGGCCTGCAGCCCCGGACCACCAAGCACAGGGTGATGCAGGTGCTGGACTCATGGGCTAAAGTGTAAGTGTGTGTTTGTATGTGCATGTATGTGTGTGTGTGTGTGTGTGTTTGCATTTTGCCTATAGCGCCTGAAAATAGTATCGGCTCCAGGGCTCGGATGGTAGTCCCTGGAGGTTTACTTGTGCTGTGATGGTTGGCCCTCCTCCGTGGTGGCGCAGGCAGAAGTTTTTATAATGACATCTGTGATTAGAGGTTCATGCCGCCCCCCTGTGTCCTTTGATGCACTCGCCCAAGCAATCTTCGGCCACTCGACGGTTGCAGAAAAATGTTGTGTTGTCACCTGGCGGGAATCAAACTCGGACCACCGAGCTCGCCACTTGTAGGCGCTAAATACAGTGCCACGGCCTCCCCTTATTTTCTCACTTTGATCTCATACTAGTCCAAATCCTTTCCTCTCCCTCTCACCTTTCCTTCCCTTTCAGAGGGGTCAAAACCTATTTCTCTGGTCCCCTCCCTACTGTCTCCTGTGACCGTAACGGGAGAGAGGAGCTGGGTTACCTGGTGGGAGCCGCGCCTCCTCAGGTAGTGATGATGAATGGACTCACGGTGAACCTACACCTCCTCCTCTTGAGCTTCTACCAACCCACCGAGACCAGATACAAGATAGTGATTGAGGGGCAGGCATTCCCTTCAGACAGGGTGAGTGGGGACAGAGGGGAAAGAGGGGAGGAGGAGTGATAGATATACTGAGGATGACGGATGGATGAATGGATGCATGGATGGATGAATGGATGAATGGATGCATGGATGCATGGATGGATGAATGGATGCATGGATGCATGGATGGATGAATGGATGCATGGATGCATGGATGGATGAATGGATGAATGGATGGATGTGGATGAAGGAAAACTAGATAGGACGAAGGAAGAAAGGAAATGGGGGATGATTGTGGGAGGGGATACAGGGAAGGATATAAGGAGAAGGATATGTGGTGATGGTATAATCATATTGTGAAAAGAGAGAACGAGATAGAGAAAAAAAACCACGACTGAAAGAGAATATGTTCGTGCGCTCATACAAATCATCTCTCTCTCTCTCTCTCTCTCCCTCTCTCTCTCTCTCTCCAGTACGCCATACACTCCCAGGTGAGACTCAGGGGCCTGGACCCTGACAAGGTAATACTGCAGGTGCATCCTCGCCCTGGAGAACACACCGTCAAGACCGAGGACATTGTACAGGTAAGCAGGGCAGGTGAGGGAGAGCAGGACAGGTGACAAGGGGGGGGGGGATGACTTAGACCAAAAACCTCAGACCCTTGTGTGTGA
The DNA here is from genome assembly GCA_016584305.1 of Chionoecetes opilio. Lineage (NCBI taxonomy): Eukaryota > Metazoa > Arthropoda > Malacostraca > Decapoda > Majidae > Chionoecetes > Chionoecetes opilio. Next base: position 124,446 of record JACEEZ010000274.1, read on the forward strand.
GTGTGTGGAGACTAATAGCGAGACATCTTGAGCGAAACTGTGAACCCGTGATGAACACCAACCCTCCACCCACCATCACACCGTCCCCTTGCCCCCTTGCACGCAGCACACCCCCTATTCCTCCTTTCCCCCCCCTCCTCCTCAGCTCCTGAAGGAGGAGGGGCCCCAAAGCATCGCCTTGGTGTGCCTGAGCGGCGTCCATTACTACACGGGGCAGAAGTTCGACATGGGTCGTGTGACGAAGGCGGGCAGGAGCAGGGGTGCGTGGTAGGCTGGGACCTGGCGCACGCCATCGGCAACGTCCAGATCAAGCTGGACGAGTGGGGCGTCGACTTTCCCTGTGGTGCACCTATAAGGTGAGTACCCAGGGGGTTCAGGGAGTGGCAGGGAACGCTGGGATCCACAGGAATTTGTAGAAGAAACAGAAAAGGGAAAAAGATAGAAAGGCAATAGAAGCTATAGCCTACAGGTCCCAAGGAAGATAGTTAACCTTGTTTGGGCTCTTTTTTTAAAATCTGTATCACATTATGTATGACCTTGACACACCCTCGTCCCCCCTGCAGTACCTCAATAGCGGGCCGGGGAGCATCGCCGGGGCCTACGTGAACGCCAGGCACAACCACAGGACGGCGCCGGCCCAAGCTGGAGGGCTGGTGGAGCAACAAAGAAGAGACGCGCTTTGAGATGCGCGAGAACCTGTGACCGAGCCTCCTCCGTGGATGGTTACCGCCTGTCTAACCGACGCCCCTGCTGGTGGCTACGGTGCTAGCCTGTTTTGGGGGTGATGAGAGAGAGAGAGAGAAGAGAGAGAGAGGGGAGAGAGAGAGAGAGAGAGAGAGAGAGAGAGAGAGAGAGAGAGGAGAGAGAGAGAGAGAGAGAGAGAGAGAGAGAGAAGGAGAGAGAGAGAGGAGGGGAGAGAGAGGAGAGGGAGAGAGAGAGAGAGAGAGAGAAGAGAGAGAGAGAGAGAGAGAGAGGAGAGAGAGAGAGAGAGAGGAGAGAGAGGAGAGAGAGAGGAGAGAGAGGAGAGAGAGAGAGAGAGAGGAGAAGAGAGAGAGAAGAGAGATGAGAGAGAGAGAGGAGAAAAGGAGAGAGAGAGGAGGAGAGGAGGAGAGAGAGAGAGAGGGGAGAGAGAAGAGAGAGAGAGAGAGAGAGAGAGAGAGAGAGAGAGAGAGAAAAGAGAGAGAGAGAGAGAGAGAGAGAGAGAGAGCCTACAACACAATCCTAACCCTCCTTTCCTCCGTCAGATCTTCGCCGAGGTAGGAATGCCACGTATCCTACAGAAGCAATTCCTCCTGAGGGATACTGGAGTGCTCATCAAACACCACTTTGGGCGGGGGGGCACCGAGCGGGCCCCCCCGTCACATCATTACTCCCGCAGACCCCAGTGAGCGGGGCTGCCAACTGTCCCTTATATTCTCCTACCCACTCCAGAAGGGGGCAAAGGAGTCACCAAGAGAGGGATCATAGTGAGTGCGAAATGACGGAGTGGCGGAATATAAGGAAGTTTGCCCAGGTCTATGTTTCTTTGACATATCGTTCTCTCACACTGGATTTGTTCCGCCCTTGCGATTTTTCCAAATAACTCAATCCACATATCCTTTTTTTTTTTTCCTTTTCCATATTTTCTCTATCCCTCCCAAACACCACCATTGTTCTTCCTTAAATATCCCGTCTCACCATTCTTCCCATTCCGACATATCTGTTTTGTATCTTTCATTAACATCCCGTTTTCTCCCGGCAGTGTGACGTCCGGCTGCCTAACGTGATGCGCCTCGCCCCCGCGCCGCTGTACAACTCCTTCTGTGACGTGCATCGCTTCGTCACCATCCTTAGCAGTGTCTTTGATCTGATTGATTCCCTAGCAGATAGATATGATTGATTGAGGCTGCCTAGCTGGCCTGCCCAGGGCAATATTGAGCCATGGCCGGGCCCCTAGGCTTTCAGGTATTTAGGGCCCCCTCCGCCAGTGGCGTAGCTACGGGGGGCATGGGGAGGCACGTGCTCCCTAGTGAGAATCATGTGCCCCCCCACTGGCCATGGCTGCCGTATTCTGTATAATTAATGCTCTAATACCTACCACTGATCTTATCTTAGAATATACCCTTCTATGTGGTATCAGAGAGGCCTCTTGAGCTCCGCTTGCCTAGTGCCCCCCAGGTGCCCCCCCATTGATAGATACCTAGCTACGCCACTTCTAACAAAGCAATTCAGTCCTTTAACAACCTACAAACTATATAAAAATAATATCCTACCCACAATCCTCTGCAAAGCTGTTAATGAGTTCGAAGCACTCACGAATCCTATCAATATAAGTTTTGAAAAAGATACTACAAAACTATACCAACACTATTACTAACTCACATTTACTAACATTTAAGAATTATAGTGTTACGATTGTAGAACTAATCATGTGTGTGAATGTCTGGGTAGCGAGAGGCAGGAGTGAGAGAGAACGTTTGGCAGGGGCGCGCCGACGCGCGAAAAGAACAGGGGAACAGCGTAACAATTGGTGTCAGCAGTGGGATAGGGTTGGGCCATCGAGGAGGCCTGCGGAGCGCCTGTCGGGACAGACGGCGACGCAGAAAGGGGTGGATATTCGCTTGGTGTCGGCCAGCCTGCGAGGAGGATTAATCTCGTCAGGATTGGGCAGCGACGGAGGTGGGGTGATGCGGTGGTGGGGGGAGGAATATGTTGGCTGCAGGATAGGCCTGCGGTGGAGATCGAGGTACCCTTCTGCAGGAGGAGCCTCTGTTGTATGACCTGTCGGTTAATTTACTACAGGTTGATGGTGAAGGTAGAATTATGTCATTGCTGCTTTCATTGTAAAAAGGAATTTAATTATTGTTTGTACATGTACTATGTTTCTGTATTTTTCTTAAGTGCTAATTAAGATATGGGTGTCTTTGTTTGACCGAGACGGTCAAGTTGTAAAGGGGGGATGATGTTATGCATGAGCTATGCATGATGTAGTGTAGGGAAGGCATGTCTGTGTGTATGTCTGAGTGGCGCGCGGTGGCACCTCGTGAGGGGGTGTCGTGCGTCGCAAGTGTGTGTGTGTGAGAGGGTGGTGGTAGTTGCGACCTTGAACGGAGGGGTGGGAGGCTGGGGAGGGGGGCCAGAGGAGCGTGGCTGGGCACTGTGGGCAGTGGATAGTCACGCGGAGACCAGGAACGAGGGGGGAGGCCTCGTGTCGGCGGTCGGGGTATCGCGTGAGGGGTGATTGCGGAGGTGTTTGTGGCGTGGGTGGAAGGAATTGTGTGTAGTTGTACTGTGTATGTTGTACTGAGGAAGGAACTGTGTGCCTGTAGGGATACAGAGCAGCCCTTGCGACCATCGGCAAGAGGTGGGATGGCGACTCTGTAACTGTGTACTGAGTGTCTTTGTAGTGAGTGTGGCTTTAATTCATTAAACCCAGATCTGTCGTTTGTGTCTCCTTCGCCCCCCTGTGTTTTGACCTCGTGTACCACTTAACTCGCCCTCATCTTGACACACCCAATTCCACTTCTTGACACCAATTGTTACGCTGTTCCCTCCTCTCCTGGACCTTACCACACCACACCCAGGTGTTACAGGTATAGGCTATGCAGGAGAAGGTGTTTTACTTAACAATAGCCGCTGCAGGCAACTCACTTCTGCAGGCGACTTCTACAGGAGTTCGGTGTGTCAAGATGAGGGCGAGTTAAGTGGTACACGAGGTCAAAACACAGGGGGCGAAGGAGACACAAACGACAGGTCTGGGTTTAATGAATCAAAGCCACACTCACTACAAAGACAGTCAGTACACAGTTACAGAGTCGCCATCCCACCTCTTGCCGATGGTCGCAAGGGCTGCTCTGTATCCCTACAGGCACACAGTTCCTTCCTCAGTACAACATACACAGTACAACTACACACAATTCCTTCCACCCACGCCACAAACACCTCCGCAATCACCCCTCACGCGATACCCCGACCGCCGACACGAGGCCTCCCCCCTCGTTCCTGGTCTCCGCGTGACTATCCACTGCCCACAGTGCCCAGCCACGCTCCTCTGGCCCCCCTCCCCAGCCTCCCACCCCTCCGTTCAAGGTCGCAACTACCACCACCCTCTCACACACACACACTTGCGACGCACGACACCCCCTCACGAGGTGCCACCGCGCGCCACTCAGACATACACACAGACATGCCTTCCCTACACTACATCATGCATAGCTCATGCATAACAATATCCTACCCACAATCCTCTGCAAAGCTGTTAATGAGTTCGAAGCACTCACGAATCCTATCAATATAAGTTTTGAAAAAGATACTACAAAACTATACCAACACTATTACTAACTCACATTTACTAACATTTAAGAAGTATATCACGTTACAGGTCAAAAATTATTGGTCAAAGGTCAACAGGTTAGGGCCTGGGAAGGAAATAAGGAAAAGGTTTAGTGTTTCAAAGCAGTGTTGAGTTCCTTGAGTAATCTGGTAAGAGCGACAGTCGAGAGCGATCCGACGATGGGGCAGGACGCCTGTGCGTGCGCACTGTGCAGGCAGCTGGAAAGAGTTAGAGGAGGATTTTTGGCCAAACAACGCTTTCTTTTGTTGCTTTTCTTCATATTTCTGCAACGTAAGTTAAGTAGAGAGAGAAAGTGAGGGAGTGGGAGAGAGAGTGAGAGGAATGAGTGGGCAGTAGTGGTGGGCGTATCGATTTCAAAATATCGATACTTTCGATACCACCTTTGTATCGAAAGTATCGATACTTTTTTCTTGGTATCGAGTATTATGAGTACTCAAGAAGCATACGCAAAATATTTGTGAAATTATATAAGAAAGTAAAAAATGCCACATACCAAATATATTTTTTACGTCTGGCAACTCCCTACGTCAGTGTGTGTGTTTGTGTGTGCGTGTGTTTGCGGCGGTAATTTCAAAATGAGTGGGATGGTTGACTTCTGCTACGATACTGAAATACCGGTTGGTAAGTGACCATGAATTACTGAACCTATCATATTTTCGTTTGTGTTTGTAGGGGGGCTTATGCCTTGTGTATTGCATGTACTATCAGTGTGGAGAGAGATGAGTATTGAGCTGCCGCCTGCCACTTGCCGCCATATGACTACAGAAAAGACGTGTTTACTAAACACGTCTTGTTTACTCCTCCTCCTGTCGCTCCTCAGATTTTAACACGGGCGACAACACACACTGCGGAGTAAATTAACTTTATTAATAGAGTTAATTTACTTTGCTGCGGTTCTCGCTCAGACCCGCCACACCACAGCAGCGCATACATTGTCAGATTTGGCTGTGACTTATGTTTTACGTTCCAATAGAATTTATAAAAATAAAGGTATCTTATGTCCGTAATAAATAAATAAGCATGGAAGGAAAGTAATCTTAGCGTAGATGTAAACACTCTGACGAAATAAAGTAAGCCAAATTTTGCTAATCGCCAGTCAGATGTGATTTTATTGTATTTGTAGCCATAATACAATACATAGGACGACACTACTGTGCTCAGATTTTCCTTTGTACCTTACCCGAAATCACGGATGAAAAAAAGGCAAGTTTAAAGTCGATAAACGTATGGAATATGAATGTGAATAAAAAATAAAACATGCACAAAGGTATGCCATGGGTATGGCAAGGTATGGCGCTCGCCATACCTTGGCGAGTGCCAAGGTATGAACAAAATGGTTAAAAAAAAAAAAAAAAAAAAAAAAAAAAAAAAAAAAATATTAGTTTTGGCTTTATCTCAGCCCAGCCACCAGCCAGCCGCTGTAGTTGTAGGTGCGAGGCGGTGGTTTAAAATGTTTATATCCATATAAAATTAATCGGTTTGTGAATGAGAATTTGCTCCCAAATATACATTAGATTGCAGGAAAAGCATGCAAAAACCTTAAAAAAAATTCTGGGGCCCCCTTGAGTGGGCCCCAGACCCCACGCCGTGAAGGGCTTCGCACCTACGGCGCTCGCACCTACGTCAGTCCTGAGATGTTACAATACAAGTAAAAAACCAACCCGTGCAAACATAAGTTTAGAGCCTACCTAGCCTAGGGGTAATGGGCCTGGGAAAAATGTGCATTTTGGGTAACGGCCCCAAAAAGGTTGGGAACCACTGCTCTATAGGAAGAAAGGCAATAGAATATACATAAAAACAATAAATGTATTCATATGTAGAATTTCCCGAGAAAGACAATGGTAATAGTCCCAATTCTCAAAATTAGGCCCCGCCCCCTTAAAATGGCCGCGCGTGTGCAGAATATATAAAACATTTAAGTCAATTCGTATACATTGGCCAGAAGGGAACAGCTCTTTCATCTAGATGAAATTTAGCAGACATTTGTTATATATGTTCAAAACAGTCGAAGTGAATAACTTGGAATATTTATAGAATAATTTTGTCACCTCTTTTCAACCCAGTCAACGACGGGTGTTTCTGCTAGTGTCATATAAAAATGAATTGTATAGACTCACAACTCACCAAAATGGACTATTGCACAACTGATTTGAAGAAAAAAACCCATCCACGGTACCTTGCCATACCTTGGCTTTTGCTGAAATGACGCCACTGCTCACAGCCTTTATCATCCAACCAAATACCCAGATACTTGTACTCTTTCGTTCTCTTTATTTCATTCCCACCCACCATCCAAATCCTGTCATCATCAGAGTCATCCCCATTCACCACCAACACTTGACTCTTCTCCTTACTGAGCCTAACGTTGAAGTCCCTTCCATACTCAGTCACAGCATTCAGCATCTCTTGTAGCTCATTGTGGTTTTCACTAAGGATCACCACATCATCTGCATACATCAGTACACTCAACACTTCGTCTCCAATTTTCACAGCCAGACCTGTACGCTTCACTCTCACTGCCATTTCCTCAACATATAATCCAAAAAGTAGAAGAGAAAGGACACAGCCCTGTCTTACTCCTCTCTTACTATTCACCCATCCAGTCTCGAGGTCACCCATACTGAACTTGGCCTGTGTGTTCTCATACATACTGCTTATTATTTTAACAACCTTCTCACTCATGCCAATCGTCTCCAATACCCCAGCTAACCATCACCGGCGGGCCGACGTAGGCTGTAGAGCGGCGAACGGCGGCCGCCGGCGGCAAATTTACCTCCGTCAGCCCTCCGAAGGCCCGCTGGTGTATTTTCAGACGAGATCATTTATAATGTTGAAAATTAATGTACAGAATTTGAAGAATTGAATATTTCTATGTGTAAACATTTTGAAACAACAGTTATATGATTATCTTGATGTAGTATTACATCAGTAGTGACAAGCAGCGGCAACTTGACGTCAATCTTCCGGAGGCCCGCTGGTACGTATTTGTAGGTGGGAAATATTCATTTCATATTATATATATGAAAGTAATATACATAGTAATATACATAGTATCTCAATATCGGTACCATCACTATTATTAGGCCTGTTCAAACTATTAAAATTGTTATAAAAGTTTTTATAATAGTTTATAGAAATTATCATATTTCAGTTTATTGCAAATATTTCCAGCTTAATCAGGAACACCCAGAGATACATAGAAATAAAGATGAGACACGTACGTACATAGGAAGGAGTTTACATGGAAAAAGGTTATCAGTTAGTCTATGTGTGTAGCTAGTATAATATAAAAATAACATTTGATTATAACCGCGGCAAAGATTACGGGATAACACAAGGTCATATTTTCCCTTATTTCAATAACTTCCAACATATTATCAACACATATCAATCAATACTCAACGGTACACCTAATAAGGAATATGTAGATGATGGAGAATTCGAGAGAACTGGAACCCAAAATGCCAGGGGTCGCTGGCAGTTTTAACTCACTTTTTTGATAATAAGTTGGTCTACTGGAAAACAAAATATGGGCTTATTCCACTGCACTTTAAACACAAAAATATAATATTAAGAACGATTTTCTTCTATATGTATATTGTATAGAAGCCTGATTTTGTAAAACATTGTATATAACCAAATAACCAAGGAGGTTATAGTTGAGGAGGCGAGGTAAATGCTACTCTATGATATTATATAGTCAATAACGAGTGTTTAGAAGTTATCTATACCTAGGCAGTCATATTTTCCTGTTCTTATTGTGTATCAATCAGATAGAAAGCCTGGAAGTGCAATGAGTCGACGCGTGAAGTAGCAATGTTTTGATTCAATCTCCCCGCCACAATCTCCCCGCCCACCACTCCCCGCCGCGGCGTGTCGCCTCCACAATTATAACCTACATTGTCGCAGCAACAAGCCGATTTCGGCATTCTTTATTTTTCGTTTTTCCAAGGCATTGCTTATTGTATTTTGACAAGCGTTTGCCAGACGCAGCAGTACTGTCTTAGAAAACAGTGTGAACATCGCCCAAATTTTACATGCCACAATATACATGTAAAAAATATATTAAGCTTTGCTACTCGAGGCGAGTAATTTGCATTAAATTGCTATTATAGAACGTTCCATCGTAATGCATGTCATCCATATAATTAGTAGAACAACAGAAGAACTATATTTTTTGGTATTCAGATGCGGTGCATCAATATTTATCGCGAAATTAATTTATGAAAAATATTAGTCGCGGAGCCAAAACACAGTAGACCAGCCTTTGAGTTAAAACTGCCAGCGACCACTGGCATTTCTCGAGTTTCAGATCATTGGAATTAACATGGATAATATCATGGTTTAGTATAGAATTTTATTTGAAATAATTTCCCAGCTATCAATGCACTAAACTGCCAGACGTACGATAGCCATTATAAAGGGTTAAAAACCCACAAAAGGCCTAAATTGTCACCCTTAACTAGTCGATAACATAATGAGAACTTAGTTATAACATGTTTTCGCTCCTTCATTATATCGAAATAGACTGAATAATATAAATAATTGCAGTACGACACGTTTCTTTAGGAATTCCTCGGCAGCGTTGTGTCAGTGAGTGTCTGAAATCAGTTAGTGAGAAAACGCACAAGTGGGTGGACGTTGTTATGTGGTTCGCCGCAACCTATATCCTTCTACATAGCTGTTCAGTGTTCCACGTACACCAGCATGTAAACCCAAAAACGAAAATGTTTTTGCACTTATGAAATAAACAATGTCCGTAGCAATTATGATCTCCTTTTCATCGTATTACTGGATAACGACATAGGAATATTTATGGTTATACTTTCTAAGTATATTGCAGATATAGTAATGTTTTAATAAGTGTTGAACAGCCCATTAGTCTATTAATCGGCTAATGGGTTGTGCAGCACCCCTTAAAACATTACTATATCTGCAATATACTTAGAAAGTATAACCATAAATATTCCTCAATCAGTTAATATAACAGCGGCAAATGATCATATGCCCTACGGCGGGCCGCTGGGAGCGGCCCGCCGGTGAACCTCTGAGCAAATCCCCAGCGGCCCTACGTCGTACACTTCCGTCGGGCCGCCGGTAAAACATACGGAGGGCCTCCGGAGGCCCTCCGTCTTTGTGTTTGCTGGGACCTTACTTAGCATTCTCCTATCCACTCTGTCATACGCTTTCTCAATATCTAGAAAGGCTAGATATTTCTTTCTTCCCTCCTTCTTTGTTCTCTCAATCACTTCATTCATTACAAACATATTGTCCTCACCTCTTCTGTCTTTTCTGAATCCATTCTGCTCTTCACCCATCACCTTATTTCTTTCCACAACTTCACCTAGGTAGTCTTTCATTCAGTACACCACAGAAAATCTTACATACCGTGTCACACACCGCTATTGGCCTGTAATTTTTAATCTCCTTCCTACTCTTGTGTCCTCCCTTATGTACGAGGGTCACTCTACTGTCATTCCAGGCACCTCAAAACAGGCAACCTTTCCGAAGATATGTGTTAAGATCGATCACGAGCTTGACAGACGACCTACAAAGCGATAGTAAGCAGAAAGGTCACAAGAAGAAGAAGAAGAAGAAGCGCCCCCATAACAACAACAACACAGGGACGGCAGCCTTGCGTCACCACGGTAGGTATTTTTATCACACTCAACTCAAAACTTAGTAACTGCTTTTATCGAAGGTGATGTAAGAGATTAGATGTTGACGTAGTATTCTAGCAGCCGCAATTAATTGAAGGATACCTTTACCTTTGATACCTTTGAAGAATCTTGCCCGTTATCGGCGGAGTTGAGGTGGGCCTCCACTCATTCCAGGTGTAGTAGGTAAGCTCCCTGTTCCTTACCTCCAGGACCACTGAAGGCAGAGTGTTGTCATGGGAGCTACTGTAGCCTGGCGTGGGTGGCTGGTCTGGGATGTCAGCCAGCCACTTGTCAAGGTGATGTTTGAAGGTGAACGTGGTGACGCCCGTGGTAACAGGAAGGTTCGACGGAATGCGTTTTCGACGACACCGTCGAAACTTCCAACCTAGTGCATCGTCGAACCTTCCAAGTAATTTATTTACGGTGTTACACAGGCAACAGGTGTGTTGCGAGGCCGTACAGGTGTGTAGTGACAGGTGTGGTGTATGTGGTAAAGCGAGAGAGGCTAAGAGTGAGGTGTTAGCCCCCCAGTGTGTGTCTGAACTAAAGAGTGAACGCGCAGTTCTCGTCCACTATAACGGCGTCAGCCCCGTACCGCCGCGGCCATGGGTACGGCGCAGGCCACAGTGGTCCATAGAAGCTACTCTCGGGCACGCGGGTCTCGAACCTAGGATCAGCGCATCAAGGTATACCCTGGGTAGGTCTCTGTAGTATTCAGCGGGAGACACTTAGCGAAAACACGTCAAAATATTTAATTTACCGGCATCAAACTATGATGTCATATACTTCAGGGAGAATATTACGCTGAAAGGCTAATATGGCGGCAATGTATTGTCGTCCACCCTATAATTATCACTAATAATACTCTTAGTATCACTAATATGCCATAAATAAGGTATTTAAGGGTAAATTTCACCTTACTTCCCATTAGATAAGTATATATCTTGGGTAAGCAACAAACATGGCCGCCCGGCGCCCAGCTGGTTCCTGAACGGTGATTGGTTGGGAGATGTAGCCAGGCCTCTGATTCGCTGTCAATGTAGCGAGGCCTCTGATTGGCTCCTGGGCTCGCCGCCATTCTACGAGGTGCCAATTACGAATTTCAAAACGAATATCCACTTTTTTATTCGTGGACTGATATTGGATTGAATACCCTTGTTGAAAAGCCCAGCTTCTCGTATGACTTTCCATAATAAGTGTCCGTGTTTTAAGGCCTTCGTAAAAGAAATATGATTTAATTTTTAGTAACACCGTACATATTAGCGATATTTTGTTGATAATTCTTTTTTTACACTAAATATAGGGGGGTTTTTGTGCGTTTTAATATATTTCGATATTTCCGCATCGTTTTATACATTAATCACGCGCCTGGTGGCTGTATTTTGTTTATTTAATTTAGGGGGGTTATGTTTACATTTTAACGCCAACCTTGTTCCTCCTTGTAAATGAGTGGTGAGGTTATTTGTGTGTGATTAGCTATGCTTACAGGCGCAGTGTGTTTGTGTGTGTTTATGTGACGTGTTTTTTCACGTGTTTTCTCAAGGAATACATCTGACTCTGGTGTAATGGGTCAAATTGTTGAAAAAACAAAACATGTATTGCTCCGTGGTTTCAACACTAAACGAGGATCTGTTACTGTTTATAGGATACACACAACATATACTATTAGCTCATATTTTATCACGATTTATAGGGGCTTTGTTCAAAAGTAGATTTTTGTTGTGGTGAATTTCGTTTTTTCTCGAGTTGGATGTCAAGATCAAGAGAATCTCTGATCCAGCTCTTGATGACGTCACAGCGGCCATATTGGAAATTTATTCTTTGTGGGAATTTGTGTCACATACATATTTAATCTGAGTTTCTTACCTATTCAATCAAACCCATGTCTATCTCCCGACACATCATCCCAGCCAGTTAACTAACTAGGATACTTATCGGTGGATAGTGGATTGAATTACGGCGGTAGGTTTGGATCAATATTGCAATGGTCTTGTGATCCGATGTGGTCGCCCGTGAAATACACAAGCGGTGGGCGGAGGCGAGTGTTTCGTTACAGCGTCAGAAGGGCTTTCACACCAAGTTACTGACGCACGGCTATCATCAGTGTATTGATTCTTAACACATGAACTATTGTTTTATCACTATATGTACAAATTAAAGTATGTACAACATCTCTTCATATTAATCAGAGAAGAGATATTAACTCGACGGAGGTGTGGAGTGTACTTGTACTTGTATTTATACAAGCACGTATATTTTAATATGAGAAAAGATGTTAATCCCATGAGGGCTGGAATGATACTGTACTTGTAGACATGCAAGCACGTATATTAGATTGATGTTATCCTCACGGAGGGTCTGGGTGTACTCATCTCTCCCTGTGGGCGAGCAGCGGCCAAAACCAATCCTACCTACACGTGTCAATCGTTCGTGGTGGCGGCGAGGCGCACCCCTACCAATAACTGCCACGAATACACGCAGGATAGGTTACAAATATTATGACGGCGACCAATAGCCAGGCGCTCCAAATTAAGGTGCTAATTATTTAAGTGCAATGTTTATTAACCACTGGGAATATTAATTTATCCTATCCCAGTACTAATCATTTACTTAAATTACCTTAATATTACCCATTACCATTATAATTATATATATACATCCCTATACACCCCTATCACGAGCGGAAAATACTTCACTCACAAGGGGGGGGGGGGGAACAAAACCACCACTCTACCAATTATGAGAGGGTGGTTTATGGATAATTTCCACATTCTTATTCTTATATTCATACCTCAATTTACGGCTTCCCGTGTAATATTCTAGGCTATGTAAGGGGTAAGACAGTGTGTGGGGCTGTATTGCATGATATTACCCATCGACAAAGACAATATATGCACGATAAATAGGTAAAACCTGGGTATTTCTGGCTTCACTTATCTTATTTCTCGTATTTTCTTATGCTTTTTACTTCAATTTACGGGTTCCCTTGCAATATTCAAGGCTATGTAAGGGGTAAGAAAGGGCGTGGGACTGTATTGCATGATATAACACCCAAGCAGAGGCAATATATGCACACTAAATGGGTAAAAGTTGGGTATTTCTGGGTTCAAAACTTTCCGCTATTATAAAAATAAGCCTTTTATTTATATTCTAATATATTTTTATGTGTTTGTGTTTTCACTAATAACTTCTTGGTCTAAATCACCCTGTTTTTCATAAGGGGGCGAGGCGTAGTCCAAAAAGCAAGGGGGTGGGTGGGTGAAGGGGGGCTAAGAGAGTATGGAAGTATTATTAATATTGTACCATATAAACTATGGTAGAATGAAGTAGTAGACTACGTACCGTAGACAACACTTTAGTTGCCACCTACCCTAATGTCGCCAGACGCCATATATTACGAATTATAGCATCACTGCTGATTTTCATGTGCCACTGAAGATGATACACAGTAGTTTATATCATGACTGTATAATCTACCCTGTTCCAGTGTTGTTTTATGCTTTGTATCTGCAAGTATAGACAGTTTCAAATTTCGCAACTGGTTTTTTTTTCGGGCGACGACGACGGCGGGAAGACACTCATTGCTGTACTATATGCTTTTCACTTTAATTTTGGTGGGCAATGATCTAGTAACTTTGCATTTTATATTAATCCTCTCAATGGCAAAATACCTTTAGGTTTTACTCTATGATAGACATATTGGAAGTTTCAATGGAGTTCGACGGTACCGTCGAAACTTCCATTTTCTACCGTCGAAAGTGCATTCCGTCGAAACTTCCTGTAATCACACCCGTTAGGTCCCGAATGTGTCTTGAGGCACAATTGAAGAGGCGTACACCATTGTGGGAGAAGCTGTGGTGTATGAGGGTTTGCAGTCCCTTAGAGGAGGCGCGGGTACTCTGTACATAGCACAGCCTGCCTCTTCTAGGATTTATGTTTTCCTCCATACCTACTTTTGGAGGCAGACCCTCCAGGATTTTCCAGACATAGATTATGATGTACCTCTCTCGTCTGTGCTGCAGAGAGTAGAGGCCCAGTCTGTGCAGCCTCTCCCAGTAGTTGAAGTGCTGGAGACCATAATTATATCTTGTTGGTATAGGTCCTTTGTGGTGCTTCCAGCAGGGTGATGTCCTTTATTTAAGGAAGAAGTGTTTGCACCTTAATCACACGTGCTTAATGATACGATCTTCTCTTTGCTCCCGAATCGGTAGTCTCATTGTCTGTTTCGGTAAAAGTGCAGTTACAACCAATACACGATCGGTAGTTTTTAGTATCCTGAACGATTTGTTCTCATCATAAGGAGTATTTCTAACGGTTACGGGGAGTTTCGTACACAAGTTGTTTCGTACCCAGGTTTTATTAGTTGTTTCGTTCACTGATTTTGAGTTTTTTCGTACATACCTGGTGTCGTTTCGTAACTAGTAATCAAGTTCAACTCTTAGTTGAGTGTACGAAACGACTATGGTTTCATATAGCAGTGTCTTCAAAACAAGGCGGCGGACGGCGCAATTACCGGTCTACTCGCAAACTTGCACCGCCTGCTTTCCAAAATAAAAAAACCTTAAGAAAAAACAAAAGGAAATCACTAGCAAAATGGCCCATAAATATTATATGAAAGGAGTGAACTTGACCCTGAAAAACAGCCAGAATGCATATTTTAACACCTTCAAAGGTGTGGGCTTCAGTGGACCCCCGGCCTAGTGGTTAGGTTACTTAGTGGTTAAGGTTAGGTTTGGTTTCATTAAAACCTATAAGGTTAGGTTAGGTATACGTAGTGGTTAAGGTTAGGTTAGTTTTCATTAAAACCTAAGGTTAAGTTTGGTAGGTTCTATTCAATTACTTCCCTGTTATCTGAGACCCTGACTAATTTCTCCCGGCCAAGTTTGTGCTTTTTCTGATGGAGATACAGTGTTTTTAATGGAAACGGCGACCATAAAATTCGGTGATGAATTATTATTATTTTTTTAAATATGGGTTTTCAGAAAATAAAACGATCTCCATTAGAAAAAGCACCCATTGTAGGCCAGGAAAAATTAGTTGTTGTCTCTGAAAACGACGGCGAAGTCCTCGTCCATTATTACCAATTAGAATTATGACATGATTTTTTTGAAGTTTTAATGGTAAAATTCTAGAGTCCTTTCCCGCCCTTGTTAGTGGGCTTTTTTCTCCAGACCTTCACAGATCCCTTCAGATACCTCTAAAACGTAATTATAAAGTGGGGGGAAAGGTAAAAAAAAAAAAAAAAAAAACTACTAACCCTCCCTTACCAATAACCTAGCGAGACCTAAGGGCGAGAAAGAACTAGAATTTTGCCAGGTTAATTTAAGTTAGGTTAGGTTGTATTGAGGTTAGGTTAGTAATTTTCTATATTATTTTTACCTCATCCTCCACTTTATAATTACGTTTAGAGGTATCTGAAGGATCTGTGAAGGTCTGGAGGGGAAAAAACACTAATAAGGGCGGGAAAGGACTCTAGAATTTTACCGTTTTATGTTCTTATGCTTTTATTAGGTTGTAATAGTTATTACTACATGATTTGTGTATAAATAATATTTGGTGGGCGACCAGACTCTAGATTTGGGCGAACTGACATGTGGCGAAAAGACCGTAAACCAAATTGGGGGACAGTCAGCCGGGCCCCTACATCATCATTACACTTTTAATGTAAACTGTAAACTGTACAGTTACATCAGCAATTTTAGGTTAGGTTAGGTTAGTGATCTAACGGGGAAGGGGCGGTTCTGGGGCAACCCCCCCCTACCCCAGTTAAGTCAGGTTATGTAACCAATGTCCAATGTAATGTAGTATTGTATTAAACTGCCAAATTATTAAAATTTGATGCTGCAAACCTGTGAATTCTTGTGGATCACATTCACAGAAGCCAAAAACAAGGTTCATGGAGCTAGTTACTTGTAGCTTTTTACCTCATGTTTTAGTACTTTATTCTAATTTTGTGATGGGTTTTCAGGGGTCATGCTGTGGACTGTGGAGCTAACAGGAGGGCCACAGCGGGTCAACCATGCCGCTGTGTCTGTGGGAGACAAGATATACTCCTTTGGGGGTTACTGCACTGGAGAAAACTATCGAACCATCAGGAACATGGATGTGCATGTTTTGGACACAGGTAAGAGCTCAGAAAGTCCTGAGCATATCAGAGAAAGGTTGTGAGCACCCATGTAAAGCTGTGTGAAGGGCCTCAAGGGGAAACAAAATGTTTCTAGATTTGATATTTTACATAGTGCAAGTCTGATATAAGGAACAACAATAAGAATCCCAGGATTTGAAGCAATACCCGGGAAAAAAACCATAACCACTTACGCCCGGGATCCCGAGATCTCAGGAAGAAAACCCTAGTATGCAGGATTTACTTTTGGCAGCCCCCCTAACGTCCCTCCAGTTGGCGCCCTGCTACCCTTGCTGACGGACCAGCCGCGTCTGTTTCTCTTTACTGTTGAGTTATAGGAATAAGGAACTACTTTAAGCATCCTGGGCTTTCACTTATCCCTGCAGTACTCTAAGTGACCCACAGGAGCTTACCACTACACACTACGAATTACCGTATTTGCCGGCGCATAAGACGCACTTTTTTCCTTTAAAAAGGAATGCAAAGTTCACCCTGCGTCTAATGCGGCCATATTAGCGCATGAGAGGTCGGGCAGAGAATGCAGAACAGCCGGTGGTATGTTACTAAAGGGGTCTGGAGTTATCTGTGTTGAGCAGTAGTTCACTGAGCACAAATCTGTAGCTGTGTTAGCAACAGTAATGCATAATACTAAGAAAAGGTTGAAGTTTAAGAGAAAATAAGAGCTGGGGCAACAAGATAGCGATTGTTGCTGCCAAGATGGCCGTGTCAGATGTAAACATCATCCACCCCCTTCTGCTGCTCTCCATTGTAAAATGTCTGATAAAACGTCTCGGCGACGCCCCGCCCCACCCACCATGGGTCATTACCGCTCAGACTCCTCCCACACCCATGGAAAAAGACAAACATCCCGCATATTAGATGTCGCCTTAACCCACATTCGACTCGGGCCACACAAGTTGACACAACAGTTGAAATGAGATGATAGAAGGGAGGCAGAAAATAGTGTTGGAATTTTCGCTGGAATGAGTATTGTTGATAAATGGAATAGTGAAACAAAGAGCGTGTTAGAGTTTTATTTGAAGGAGTGTGAGCGGTGAGAGGGAGGTGTAGTATCTTGGGGAGTCTGTCTATACACACAAGGATGGAGAAAGGGCGTCGTGGCTTTGTAGTTTATTTGACAGCGAGTCATTGTACAACTTGGGGACAAGAGGTGCGCGGCGTGTGTGTCTCTGTGTGTCCTTTGGCTGCTTGAATTAACTGGCTGGTGTTGCAGTTGTGTCGGCGAGGACAAGTCAGGTCAGCGTCAGGTCACCCTCCGGCCTCTAATCCTGGTCCCAGACAGGGGGGTGGCCTAAGCCGATGCAGGTGTGTATGTGCGTGTGTGTGTTAGCGCCGCTACAGTGGTAAGCAAGGTGGGATAGGAGACACTGGAGACAGCATAGGCCTTTGTACCACCTCGACCCCTCAATCCTCACCCCTGTACCTCTACGGATAAGGAAACTGTATGAAAGAGTGCTAGTAAAAAGGCTGCAACGGTACCTGTAGACGGGACAAAAGTCTTCCACATGGTACACCAAGACCATGACCCCTCACGGCGCCACACCGTCCGCCTCAAGGCCGAATCACACCATACCATCATGGTGAAATTGGTGACACGGCACCGTCTCATCACATCCGTTAGAATTTCTTACATTCAAACAAATAGACGTGCTACACTAAATGGTGCGCCGCCGTCACGGCTCCAATACATCACTGTCCTGTCACGTAACGGCTTCTGGGGAAGAATATTTTAACGTAATGAGACTGTGCCGTGCTGATAATTGTCGTTTTCTCAAGGCTTTATGTACCCAAAACAATGTCTTTTAGAGTTCAACTCCTCTTCTGCATCTGACAGAAGTGCTATTAATGCAAATTTCTTCAAGCATAGCCTCTGAGGCACCATGTCTGCTTAGAGGGTAAGCAGGAACTGCCGAAAATGACGGAACCGTGACGAATAGTGTGAATACAAGGCACGGCTGACGGAACGCTGCCGTGATTTCAGAGTGTGAATCAGCCTTCACCTGTACCTTCCTGAAGAAGACTAATCAACCCTCGCGACTGTGATAGATTCATATGTGTAAACCAGTGCAAATATCGTTGATCCCGACAACGGTGCCCTTCAACAATTACAACAATAACAACAAGGTACAGATGGTTACCTTAGTGTTATCTAAATATCTTCGTGAATTTTGTTATTGGACAACCACCGATTTCGAGGCCGAAACTTAAGTCCTCCTGAATAGTTTTGATGTGTTTTAAATTAATCTGGCTCTCGTTTTTGTCGGAAATCAATGTTTGTTTACATGTGTGTATGTGGGGGAGGCAACCTGCCCCTCCAGGTCCGCCCCGCAAACATTGCTACGCTTCACACTGCCATATTATTGGTCATTTTCGTTATTTCTCTATATCATCTGTTACTTAACCAAACCTCACCTCTAACCTAACCTAATCTGATTTAACCTAACTTAACTTTCTGGCTAAAGTAACGGTAGATTTTCGGTACTACGTGTAATGTCATTATTATTCAATTGCGCCATGGGAAATGGGGCTCAAAATACTCAGAATGAAGAAAGCTACACGATGGTGTCGGTAAGAGTCATAGGACTTTTGAAAGCCTACTACCAAAATCTATACTGCATATTTTCCACAAAGTCTAAACACATAGCAGAAAAGCAACAAAGGCATACCTACAACATTAAATCTAAGCTATATGTCATAGGTAGATAATATTAGAATATCAATTCGTGGGGGCATCCTGCAATATATTATGATTTATGACCGATTTTGGTTACAGTGTCATTCTCTTTACATTTTAACTAGTATAATTTTTCATTCACATTCATTGCACTGTGAATATTTTATTTAGGTACATGCTCGTAATTATTTGCTTTCCCCTTCAAATCCTTTTTTTTTTAATAACTTGATAATTTTACGAGAATTTTTTTTTTCCTCATAAAAAAAAAAAAAAAAAATCTCAAAACCTCTTTGTAAAATAGGGGTGCGTCTTATGCGGAGGTGCGTCTTATGCGCCGGCAAATACGGTAAATATTTTCAAGAGAGGAGTGACAAGACACCTCCCGAACTAAATTGGCCCACCCTCCTTTCTATATTCTCTTACTGTCTTCCTTATAGGGAGTGGGAAGTAAGTGGGGGGGTTTTCCCTCTCTTCTTTGGCCAGTCCTTTGTGATGTAAAAAAACAAAAAACCATGAAATATTAGTGAGCACTGTATTAACTTAGCTGTGGTGTTCTTTTCAGTAACTTACAGATGGAAAGTGATTGAGACCCACCAAGAGAGAAGAGGGGTCCCCTTCCAGAGGTACGGACACACTGCGGTGGCTTTTGGAGCCCTGGTGTATGTCTGGGGGGGCCGCAACGACAACACTGCTTGTAATATACTTTACTGTTTTGATACAAGTAAGTATTTTTCATATTTAGAGGTTTAGAGGTGTAAGGAGTTCTTGAAAATAATTACAGTTTTTCATTTTATATATATAGAGATAGAGATAGATAGATAGACAAAGAGATAGAAAGGAGTTTGTAAACATGAAATGACATAAAAATGAAACTTGATGATTTTTTTGCATCAAATGTTGTTTACATTGTCTGTGAAGATGAAAACATTCCTGCTTTCAGACATCCGTCAATGGACCATCCCCTATGTGAAGGGCTTGGTTCCCGAGGCCCGGGATGGCCACTCAGCCTGTATTGTCAATGATCACATGTACATATTCTCTGGCTACTTGGAATATATTGAATCATACACTCAAGAGGTTCATACGTTGAACCTTAGGACTATGACATGGTCTTATGTCAGAACTACGGTGAGTACTGTATCTATTTCTTACAATATTAGAGATTTTTAAGCATTTTACTCTTGTCTTTTTGGTGCTCTTAAATTTGCTAGTTTTTTGCTATTTCTGTCATACATCAGTATTGTTTCATATGACAAACAGGATTTCTGTAGACACTGATATTTTAAGAGCCTTCCCCCCTTGTAAATACCTGATGAGGCTCAAGGCAGTCTCACTTTTTAGAGATTTTGGTTAATTTGTATTTGCCTCTGCCTGTACTTCACATACAGAGGAATTACATGATATGGTGAAAATGCTTTATTTTACAGGTTGACTATTGATTCTTTAACATTGGATGTATTTTAAGTATATATTCATACACAGATGCTTCCCCATTAATGAACTCTCAACTTACAAACTTTACCAGATAGGAATAGATTTGTTCGTAAATCCAAATTTTTAAATCCATGGAGTACTTGAAGTTCAGATGCTAAGCTGCTGTGCAATAAGTGCTGAGAGCAGCACAGCAGCACCCTGTATCATGGAAAGGCAGGATAAAACTTGGCAAGTGTGGTTGGGAACTGTGTTGTGGGAGAGCATGAGGGTTTTTGCTTAACAGGAAAGTGTTGTCGTGCAGATAACTTGGATGGATGGATTGCGGGTTTATAGGAACCAAGGGGGAAAAAAAAAAATAATAAGTCAGAATGACAAGTTTTTCTCTTTCAGTAGTTATTGTAATGCCGTAGGTTTTGAAAAAATGGAAAAATTAAATTATAGCCATGCGAGGAAATGGCTAGTGGTCAAACTTTCCATAAGGAAATTTTATTAATCACATAATGATCACCAGGACCCAAGTTGACGGTGCCACTTTTTGTCTTCTTTTTATCAATTTCTGATGTTTTCAAGTAGCACACATCTTTTCTCCCCTCTTAGGCTGCTATTTATATTTATTGGCAGCTTTTTCCATCCTTAGAAAGTTGTTGGTTGATCCCCACTGTAGATCCTGATACATTAGTCCATCCTCATCCTTTTTTTCTTTCTTTTTTACCTCACATGAGATCTTCACCTCTGTAATACCATCCACTTTGAAACGCTTGATAAATTTATCTAAAGGACAGCCATGAGAGGGAACGGTCGGGACTCAAATTCTTGACACGGTTTATTCCGCAGGGGCCATCTCCAATCTATCGAGACTTCCACACAGCAACAGGAATTAATGGAATTATGTATGTGTGGGGCGGAAGAGAAGTGCCCAGTGGCTGGTATGATTCTCCCGAGCATGAAGAGTATGGATCAGAGATGTATGCTCTGGACACAGCCACCAACTGCTGGAACATCATCCCCTCGTCAGGCTGCGTCCCAACTGGCCGAAGATCCCATTCTGCCTGTGAGTTTTATTGCTTGTCTACTATTAATGTTTCTATTGCAAATCACAGAGTTTGGATTTAGGATCCGTTAGGATTATTGTGCCATCAAAATCTGGAGTGCTACATTTGAAAAGATGACAAGAAAAAACACCCTAAGACTATTGATGCAGAGATCAAAGCAAAGGCCTTGTACAGTAATGGAAATTGATATAAAAATGCACCATTCAGGTTTTTATAGGGTGTGTATAAATTGTTTAGAAGTATCTACATTATACAGTACTAGTTTTTTCCTAGTTTGAGATAAGCCAAAGTCTTGTAGCCAATGAAAATAATTTTGATCGTAGAAAAATAAGATTTGTTAAAAATTTATATATAAATATATAATTCTATCACTGAAAATTCTCATTTTGAGTTTTACAAGAACTCCAGTATGTCTTTTCATATTTTCAGTTGTTTACAATAACTGCATCTATGTCTTTGGAGGTTTCAACAGTAAAGAAGATCGTCATTTCAATGACCTACACAGATTTGACCCGGGTGAGTATTTTCATGATCATACAGGAGTGTTTGCTCTATTTTATTGTTGTGTACTGAGTCATGTATTTGGCACAAAGATATTATTTTTTATTTCATTATTATCTTTCACTGGTACTTTAGCCCTCCCCTCCAACACAGCCCTGCACTGGTCCACACTCATAGTTGAGAAGGATACAGAATCATTGACCTGTGGTCATTGTGTAGGTGAAAAAGTCTTATCTGATGAGTTATTTGAAATCAGAGCTAAGATCACAGTAATCCCCTGCCCACCACAGCACTTGTGTTCCCAGCAAACACTGTGATGGGTAGATATGCAGTTGATGAACATCATCACATCTGTTGTGATGAACACCAACATATGAAAATATATTTTAGAATTATATTGTTCCTGTGGGAATTTATGTCACATACATATATTTAATATGAGGTTTTACCTAATCAATCAAACCCATTTCTATCTCCCGACACATTACCCCAGCTAATCAACTAACTAGGATACTTATCGGTGGATAGTGGGTTGAATTACGGCTGTAGGCTTGTATTAACACTGCCTGTCCTTGTGATCCAAAGTGGTAGCACGTGATCAGGGCCGCCCGTGAATGACAGAGGCGGAGGGCTGGAAGCGTCAGGTGGGTTTTCACACCAAGTTATCCATGACGCAGCGGATTGTTATCTGTGTTGATTCTAACACGTCCTATTGTTTTTACACTTATATGTACAAATTAACGTATGTACAAAATCTCTTCTTTATACAAGGACGTATATATTAGTAAGAGATGTTATTAAGGCGAGGGTCTGGGGTGAACTGATTCTCCAAGAGTGAGCGGCAGCGATCGCCGCACCTTACCTATGCCACGTGTCTAATTACAGGTGGCCTAGAATCTAATGGGCGGCAGCCAATGACCGCGCTTCTAACCAAGGTGCTAATTATAAGGTGCAAATGCTTAATATTACTGGGAATGTTAATTTAAATTATCCCCAGTACTTATCATTTACTTAAATTACCTTAATTATACCCATTACCATTTAAATTATATATACATTCCTACTCACACTCCCCCTATGACGAGCAGAAAATACCTCACTCACAAGGGGGGAGGGGAAACAAAACCACCACTCTACCAATTATGATAGGGTGGTTGATGGATAATTTCCACAGTTCCATTACATTGTATGATTTCACTTTCATTTCATATTATGCATATTTATTTATATGTAATATTTGTATTACTGTCTGAATTTGCAGTGACTCATTTCTGGGAGTGCATGAAGCCCCTGGGCGTGGGTCCCTGTCCGCGGCGCCGCCAGTCTTGCTGCGTGGTGGGCTCTAAAATGTTCCTTTTTGGGGGTACCAGGTAAGACACTTACTAGTTCATAAATTGAAATATTCATAATTTTATATAGTTATTTAGAGTTGCTTCTTCAAAGTGAAATTCATTCATATTTCATACTTGTTGTAGGAGATAGTGTGTTTTTGTTGCAGAGTGTAGCTAACATGTCATATGAGAAACTTTGATTAAGTTTGTCTTCCGACTATCCACTGCCTAGCTAATGTAATATATGACAGTTAGCCACATGTTACTGCCATCACATAGAAATGTGCCCACAGGGTAGTTTTTATATTTTTTTAATTATTATTATTTTTATTTTTTCCTTTGACTCAACATCTTGCAAGCCAGCCAGTCAGCCTCATGGCAGCTCCCTCACTCATGTGCCTGAAAAAAAGTTATGAAACTAAACGAATTGAAGTGATCAAAACACTATCTAATTTTTGTTTTCTGTGTGTGTGGCTGTGAATAAGTAATGTGAAATCATAACTTCATGTGGTAATGTATTGGTTTGTTTGACACATTGTGTTTTCAGCCCGAAGGACAACTATGAAGACATGACGCCACCCGAGGACGACGCCTTCAGTGAAGAATCAACAGACCGCCGCCTTAAAGACCACAATGATCTCCACGTGCTGGATTTTGGTAAGCTACTTTTACTTTACTTTTCATACCCATTTTACATGTTTGAATATTTTCTTCTGCCAGTAAAGGTACCTTGGCACTGGCCGGATGCTAAACATGGAGATATTACGGGAAACCAGAGCTGGGTTTGCTTTGTTGAAGAAGTATGCATTGTGGGTTGCATCTGGATCTCCACACCAAATTTGGTAATGATGTGTTAACCCCTTCACGCCCAGATCTTTCCTTTGTAATAAAAAATTGTCTGTTGTCGAGCCATAAAATTACGAAAAATCACTGAATACAGGGAGGTCCCGAAGATACGAGCAGTTAGGTTCCACCTGGCATACTCGTAAAGCGAAATCTCGTATAACGAAGCACATAACTAATGGTAAAATATAGGTTTGGTTCCAGGACCCCATCAATTTAAAAAAAGAAAAAAAAAAAGACATGTTTTTCAAGCTAAAATAAACTATAGCAAAGACAACAAACACACAGCGTCTATATTACCCACACTGTACTACCTATTCTGTAAAAAAAGCATTCTGAAAGAGAAAATAGCACACAAAATAGCATAACTGCACATTAATTAAACATGAAAGATGCATAACAAGCAAAAAAGACTTAGTAATGTAGGGGACGCCGCGTGATACAAGAGAAGGTAGTGTAGTGGTCCCAAGGTTGGGGCCGCACACCTGCTAATTACCCCTAAATGTCAGGCGGCGCCATATGCTTAATTACCCTTCAGGTCACGACTTGCTAGGGGTGACCTCACTGGGGTCAACCAAATCCCCCTTTGTCCAGCCCGGGAGTGGTAGGGCGCCCATTTTGAACTTGATAATTTTACTCACCCCAGTTTGAATGTCGTATCATTGGATTTTCGATCTCGTATATTGAAAATAGACCCTAATTTACACATCTCGTATCATCGGATTCTCGTATACCGAATGCTCGTATAACGGGACCTCCCTGTATACCAAATTAGTTAGTCGACAAGGATACTAAACATCATATCTATAAAATATTACTTATATTCAGTAAAAATAAAATCTTCTAATGGTACCCAAATTACAATGGAAATTATGTTCTGGGCCTCAAGGGGTTAAGCAATGGCGATGATAGCAGAGGCACCAGATGTTATCTGGGTGTCAAATGTGTAGATATTACCCCAGGGAGACCCAGAGGGAGCCTGGGTCTGGGTTTTCTTTGTTCATGCAATATTCTGGAATGCATTGGGGTATCTGTGCCAAATTTGGTAAAGATCAATGGAATTTTTTTTTTAAAGACAAACAAACGAACTTAAGCACTTGTTATATCAATGGCTAAAAGATTTGAGCGTACTTTCAGGATAGAATCTACTAAAAGCAAGAGTAAGTTGACACAGAAATAGGGAGGCCAAAATTGTGTGTTGTTACTAGAAGAATCAGGAAGTAACTCAGCAGTGCATGCAGATGACTTGATTGTTTTTGTTGGAATTCAGTTCAGTTCAGTTCAGATGTTGGTCGGGAGTCAGGCCTTTTTCAACGGCACTCCCTGACGTGTTTCTTCTTGCTGTCTGGTCTTTACTTAGTTGTCTTCTCTTATACTACAGGAAAACCTCGTTTATCCGGCACCCTCGGGGGGGAGCGCATGCCGGATAACTCATTTTGCCGTTGTTTTGAGAGTTACTCTTATGGAATCGCCCAAAATCCCATTTTTTTTTTTTTTTTTAATTCTTTTTTTTTTTTTTTTTTTTTTTTTTTATACATCAAAGGAACCGGCCAAGGGCACAACAAAAATGGGTAACACAAAGCCCGCTTAGTTGCCAGTCCCTATAAAGAAGACAGTAAGAGAATAAAATAAAAAAGAGGGGTGAGCCAATTTAGTGAGGGAGGTGTCTAGTTACTCTTCTTTTGAAAAGATGTAAGTCATAGGAAAGTGGACAAATAGAAACAGGAAGAGAGTTCCAGAGTGTACCAGTGAAAGGGATGAAAGGGTTGGGGCATTCCAGGACAGGTGGCCCAGAGAGTAACACCTCACCAACTCTGATTTTGCTTAAATTTGGCACATGTTATGAGTGTTGCTGCCATATGCCTTGTGCAAAATTTGAGCACTCTAGGGTCAACGGGTCTCCTGTAAGAGGTCATCAACATTTTTGCATGACCTCGAAAATGACCTAAAAGATCAAACTTCAAATGTCCCTAAAATCTTTATTTATAAACTTAGAGAGATGGTTTTAATATCTTTTTTACTCAGTATGAGTCTCTGAATCATTCTAGGTTTACAGAATTAACTTACATCAATAACTGAAAAAAGGGCACAAAATTTGAACTTTGACCTTGACCTGTGACCTTGAAGTTCACTCGCGACAAAAAAATCATTAGTCAAAATTGAAGCTTTGTATGTTTACTTCAAAATAACATAAAAAAATTGTGTCTTATTCTGCATAGGGAAGCCTGTACAGGTTTTTCAAAGCCGACTTTTTTTTTTTTTTTCATAAATAATGTGTTTTTCTAATTTTCTTCCAGATATATTTTGGTTTAAGTAGCTAATTACTAACCTAATGTGAATGTCAAAATGGTGAGAAAGGTATGTTGTGATCCATGAAAAAACACAACAGTAAGATAATAAAAGCTCTCATTCCTGTGCCTAAAACATTATATAAATATTTGAGACTACAGGCAGGTCAAATTTGTAAAAATTGCCCCCCAAAAATCTTGGGGTTTGAAAAGAAATCGGGTTCTGCTTCTGCGGAGCCTGCAGAATTTTCTTCAATTCTGAAGAATAGTGGGTCACTTAGGGCGTTTTCGTTTCACTTTGGTAAAGGAAGTATTTTGGGGTTTTTTACCCAAAGGGCATTTTGGGCCGTTTGAATCCGAAAAATCGTATTTGGGTCACTCTTTTAGGGGGTAAGTTTTCGCCAAATTTTGAAATTTTGGCAATTTGGCAATAAAATTGGCAATTTACAAATTCCCCAAAATGAAACCAACGTCGTAGAGACCTCTTTTTGGACTAAAATGGCTTTTTAAAGAGTGCATAAAATGTTTTTTAGTACCCCGTGGTTTTTATCTGTTCGCATTACTAAACTATAAGGGAAATTAGAGTAAGTAAAAAAAAAGGGAAAAAAAAAAAATAAAAAAGGGAAAAATTTTTGGGCCTTTTTTCACATCAAAAGTCAGAAATGTTTCGGGCGTATCTTTTCTCATAAAGGCACTACCGTCTTTTAAAAAAAGGGAAAATTTTTCTCTGACTGCCCCCTCATTTGGTTTTTTATGACAATACGGAAATGAATTTGAAAAAAAATGTAAAATTTCATTGGTAAAATTTTTAGAAATTAGCTAAAACCCGTAAAAAAAATTAAATTTATTTTTAACGCACGTCCCTTTCGCACGTCGCACATCGCAGTCCCAGCCCCTATATCACGTCCCTTGGCTGCGACCATCCCTTTGGAACGGGTAAAACCGGACTCTGGGGTGACGGTGGGCTTGAGGGATCCCCCCAAAAAATCCCTCGACGAGGCCCAATTTTCTTGACCCAAAGACGAATTTTGGCAATAAAGGGCCAAATCTTGGGGGAAAAGTTCTGCTACGGCATCAAAGACCACAAGGACACCCCCGCGGCACAAAAAAGACACACGAGATCCCAAGGGGTTGTGGTCTTCTTCGCCAGCAAACCCCCTTTCACCGCGGGAAAGCCCAACTCCCACCGCCCTTCCCCCGCAAGGTTTTTCCAGAAAGAGGGTGGAGACTGACAAAAATCGAGGAGACGGGAAAGGAGCTCTTTTGAAGTACGAAGAGGGAAGGATCGGGCCCTGCCACAAAGTCCATGGGAGGTCCTGCATCGTCAGCCTCCAAATACATTCAAAACGCTGGGCAAGAAAGCCAAAGTTTCAATGGGAGGGAAGCGGGTTTGTTTTGTCACGGGATCTTCAGACTTCACTCGGCGCCTGCTGCTCGCCCCAAAAATCCCCACATCTGGGACCTTCGCACCATCATCTCCAACTTGGAGCCCCCCCTTTTCCCCTCTTCCCTTTTTTGACGCCCCAAAGGCCCCCCCGCGGGTCACGACAAAAAGGCCCTCTCAGGGTTCTGGAGAAGATGAACCGGGGCGGTCCCACGGCCTCGAAAAACCCCTTCATCCTCTCCGTGCTGGTCCTCGACGGGATGGCTATCCTTCGCAGAACCCCTTTTCCGGCTCAGCAAACTTTAAGGCCGGTTTGGATCCCTCCGCAGAGATTGCCCAAGGGGGTTTTTGGACGGGAGTTGCACTTGTTTTTGACAGGACGACTGGGCGCGCCCCTCAAAGACAAGACGGGGGGGAAAACGGGACCCCGAGGGGGAGGTCGATACGACACCCAAGCAGCGACAGGATCAAAGCTGGAATGACCATGGCTAACTTTTGCCCAAAAAAGAAAACAAGACGCTAGCCCTTCTCATTCCTCCCAAAATCCCCAAAATTCATGGGGATACGGTGTCTGCGGTGGCGCAAAAACCGTGGAAATTCTGGACCGGACGAGCCGTTGTTTCAGAACAGGGGAAGCGGCAAAGATTATTATCTCTCCATGCTCGAAAAAGATGTGGAGGCAACCGAGTTTCTCCGGACATTTACGCCTGTCTCCTCCCCCGACATTCCCAAGAACCTTTTCCCAAAACTGCCTCCAGCTTGGCAAGAAAAGACTTTCAAAAGTTTAGCCACCCTTTGGAATGGGCTCAAAAGCGGATGTGATCAAAGTCCTTCCTCCTGATGGTTGCGACACCATTTCGGCCCCCTTTTTAGGAAAGGCAAGTTTCAAGCTTGGCTGTGTTCCCGGCGGCCGACCAGGGAACCCTCGGCGCTTTGGGGACACTCCGAAGCCCCGGTCCCTTTAGCAAGAGAGCCCGTGCTGTGCCATTCGTGACAGAATTTTGGATATTACCTGCTCCTTCCGCAGGCGAGGGGGACGGCACTTAAAAAGAAGAAGGGGGGCGCACTGGCCCCCCCCGACAGCAAACCCCCCCCCCCAGCAATTATGCCCCAGCCCAGCTAAAGGCCGTCGTCGGGAGGGGGCGGGGAAAAAGGAGGGGGGCCCCCCCCCCCCCCGACCCAAATACGGCTACGGACCCAAAGGGGCCCTATCCCTTCCACCCCGCCTCCCCCCCGCAAAATATCATGGAGGGATGCAGTGCGGATGCAAAACGAATGCTCGACCAATCGCTGCCCCTGTCAAGCCTGCAGACTCCCTTTTTTCGGGCTTTGCTTGTCCCCCGAGATGTGCATCAACGACGAGAAATGGGCATGAGGCGTCGATGGGTAGACGATAGATATTCGATTTTTTTCAATTTGAAGCTCGCTATCGCAAGAAGGGATTTTTTTTTTGTTTTTAATTTTTATTTTCCAAAATAGCCCAGGAGACTCGGTTTCGTTGTTTGAAATTTGGTTTGGATTAATACTCGGGGCACTTCGGGCGGGGAAAAAGGCTTTGCTTACCTTAGGTGAAGGAAATTTTTAGGGGCTTATCCTAAGCATTTTCAGTTGAAAAAACCCTGTTCTACGCAAAAATTGTACCCACCCTTTCACAAATTCGTTGATTAAAATTTTCCTAAGAACAATTTTTTGTTTTTTTTTTTAAATTAAAAATTTTTTTTTTAAAAATTAAAACCCCCCCAAAAACCAAAATTTAAAATTTTTTATACCCAAAAAAAAATTTTTTAAATTTATTTAAAAATAAAAAAAATTTACAACAAATAAAAATTTTTTTTTAAAAATTAATTTAAAAAAAAAAATTTAAAAACCCCTTTTTTTCCAAAAATTTAAAAAAAATTTTTTAAAAAATTAAAAAATTCAAAAAAAAAAAAAAAAAAAAATTTTAAAAAAAATTTAAAAAAAAAAAAACTTTTACTAATTAAAAAAGTTTTTTAATACCCCACTAGAAAGCAAACATAAACATTGCCACTCCAAAAACGGGTTCAGAAAAAGGGTACTCAAAAATTCCCTAAGGGTTAATGATAAAAAATTTTTACAGTCTGTATTCTTAAAAGTAGTTTCATTTTATGTAATGCAAAAGCAAAATCCCCCAAAAAGTTTACCCAACCCAAACAAGGGAAAATTAATGAAAATATTTTTTAACCCTTTTTTTGGAGTGAGTCAAACATAGGGGGACATTTGCCTTTTCCACGGTTCCGAGATCATTTTAAGTTGTTTGGATGTGAAAAATTAAAATTTTTTTATGTTTCTTTTAGGAAAATTTAAGAAAATTCTGCAGGCTCCGCAGAAGCAGAACCAGATTTCTTTCTCAAAGCCACAAGATTATGGTGGCAATTTTTACAAATCATTTGACCTGCCTGTAGTCCCAAATATTTATATAATGTTTTAGGCACAGGAATGAGAGCTTTTATTATCTTACTGTTGTGTTTTTTCATGGGATCACAACATACCTTTCTCACCATTTTGACATTCACATTAGGTTAGTAATTAGCTACTTAAACCAAAATATATCTGGAAGAAAATTAGAAAAACACATTATTTATGAAAAAAACAAAAAAAAAGTCGGCTTTGAGAACCTGTACAGGCTTACCTATGCAGAATAAGACACAATTTTTTTATGTTATTTTGAAGTAAACATACAAAGCTTCAATTTTGACTAAATGATTTTTTTTGTCGCGAGTGAACTTCAAGGTCACAGGTCAAGGTCAAAGTTCAAATTTTGTGCCCTTTTTTCAGTTATTGATGTAAGTTAATTCTGTAAACCTAGAATGATTCAGAGACTCATACTGAGTAAAAAAGATATTAAAACCATCTCTCTAAGTTTATAAATAAAGATTTTAGGGACATTTGAAGTTTGATCTTTTAGGTCATTTTCGAGGTCATGCAAAAATGTTGATGACCTCTTACAGGAGACCCGTTGACCCTAGAGTGCTCAAATTTTGCACAAGGCATATGGCGGCAACACTCATAACATGTGCCAAATTTAAGCAAAATCGGAGTTGGTGAGGTGTTAATTTGTCATTTTGGTGGGCCACCTGTCCTGGAATGCCCCGGTTGCCAACCCTGCGTACCCCGCCAAATTTGAACTAAATTTCTGCCGATTTTCTCAGTTTTTGAAATAATGATACCTAATTAATGCCTGGGTTATCCTGCTGAGTGGCCCTTTCTACCCCGCACTCCTCGTCAGGATGGACAAGCCAGTCCTCGTGTCGCACGCCAGCACCACGAACACTCTCCTCTCTTTTTTCACAGGATCTCTCTGACGAGCTCAAGCTAGCCCGTGGTCCTCCCTGCTGGAGGCCCGGAGAAGAAGAAGAAAAAAAAAAAAAGAAAAAAAAAAAAATGCCTGGGTCGATTAGTGCCGTTGTTTTGAGGCTGCCGTTGTTTTAAATGTCGGTTAAATGAGGTTCTGTATATTTTTAATTTCTTTCCTTTTCTTTCTTCTTATTTTCTCTGGTCATCCAAAAACTTGATTGTTCTTTTTGCTTCTTCCACATTCCCGTCTCCAAACAAATACTCCCCCACTATATCCTCTTCCTCCTCTATGTAAGGTTGTTGTAGCCTCACACTTTTCCTTCTTTCATTACTGTAGGCTGGGCACCATAACAAGAAATGTTTTAAGTCCTTAAATTTAATTACGAGGGAGAAGCTGCAGAATTTTTGAACAAAAGTTGGAAGGACATTAGATTAGGAAGCTTAAGGTCAATAGCAAAGAGCAAAGTGAAAAGTTGCAGATGGTAAGATTCATTAGGGATGGTAATGTCGGACAGGAACTACCTCGTGTAGGTCTCGTGGCCTCTTGTAACTTCTTTATTTTCTTATGTTTTTTATGTAATTTAGAAGAAACAGAGTTGTGAAACTAGAACAGGGAACAAGGATTTTTACACATAGGAGGCTTAAAGGAGCAAAAGACATGGGAGCTCTGAAGGATGTTTAGCAAGAGATAAAAATGGGAATGCTTGAGAGTATTGTTTGGCAGCTGTTTTGTATGGCTGTGAGACATGAACTGTAAATGCAAGGTTACAGGAGAGTATTTCTGTGCTGGAAAGTAATTTACTATCGAATAGCTAGAGTAGAGCAGTGGTGTGGTACAATAATTCTAGAGAAATGCCAGGAAGCCAATACAGCTAGCCAGAATGGACAGACAAGTAGTTTGTTTATGTAGAAGAATTGGGTCCAAAATTGAGAGGAAGGCCAAACTATAGATTAAGAGGGTGTGTGTGCTAAACAAGCATTTAATCATAGAAGTGTAAGCATCAAGGATGGTAAAGTATGTATTTGAGATTGAATTAGAATTGAAGATGTTTTGGGGGATATCATTAAAATTGAAAATGTTTTTTGGGGAAATATCAGTAATGTCAGCCTTGGAGTGCTGCACTTTACTCTTCAACCACTCTACATTTATTCCCTTCACCTTTACTTGACACACCAAACCTGACAGATTGAAGTGACTTGCACTGTCTATTCTCCTCACACCTCAGGCACTTCTATGGTAACTTTGAATGAAACCAAAAACTGGATATAAACCTATTGTTTTTATTATTGTTACATCTCCCAGTATTGTTAGAGATTTTTTTTTTGGCCTTAACATCATCATATTGTTCAAAATGTAATGGAAGTGAAACAAAAGCATTGATTTTTTTTTTTTATTATGAAAACATTATTTATGTCAGGAGTCAAATTGTCAAACTACATTTGCTTTCAGCAACAAATACTTTATTTCCTAGTGTCAGATTCAGTTATCTTTCACAAGTAAATCAGGAAAATTGTACCAAATATTTGACATAAAATTAAACTCAATGTTTTGCTTAGGCCACTACTACCACTGCCTTACTTTAACCCTATAGACGTGTCTTTCTGAATTCTCCTTTTATTTATCATTGGTAGGCATATACATAAATCGCCACACAGTAGGCGGAGTCTTAGGCCTGTCACTTTACACCACAATATATCTCCAACCTTGAATGACTTAAGGTGAGTCATAAGTCATCTTACTCTCTGTCCTATAGAGTGAATGCCGGACGTTTCGCCCCATGGATGTTTCGCCCCCGCCCAATCGCGGACGTTTCGCCCCACATTAGCGGACGTTTTGCCCCACACTAGCGGATGTTTCGCTACACACTAGCGGACGTTTCGCCCCCATTCGTGGACGTTTCGCCCCCCGGATTCGCCCCACGGAAATTACTATACTATTTCAAAACTGTTCATCAAATGACTACAAAATCATCAGAAATATTGATCCCTGTATTGATCCATTTGTTTACGCACAAAATGATGACGAAATGCTGTTATCGATCGGTCTTAAGGGGACAGTGTACTGAATTCCGTACTAGAGCGGCCGGAATATGAATGGACTGCCACTCATAGAGGGCTTTTTCTAACTACATGTCAAATTTCATAAACATCGGTTATGAAATAAAAAAAGTTCCTTCAGAAACGTCTATTAAATTTTCTGGGATTTGGAGAGTCATTTTGTATTATCTAAATCCCAGAAATGTTTTAAAATGGACGTTTCTGAAGGAACTTTTTTTATTTCTCATCTGATTTTTATGAAATTTGACGTGTAGTTAGGTATTGGTTAGAAACAAAGTGTGTCAAAATTTGGAGAGATTTAAAGAAGAAATATGGAAATTATCGTAGAAAAATCAACTATCACTCAAATCCTGTTTTGACTATAGTACGGAATTCGAAGTACACTGTCCCTTTAAGACCGGTCGATAACAGCATTTCGTCATCATTTTGTGCGTAAACAAATCGATCAGTATTTCTGATGATTTAAGGCCTCTTCCATTTGTGCCCAAGTTGCATGAACCAGTTCTTTCAGTTCAGGGTTGGGTTCTGGGTTCTGGATGCCTCTTTTATGCCGTCTGACATCCTCTCCGACTCGTGCATGCGGAAAACCCTTCACGATAAGAGAAATAGGGCCCAAGGCGACCATTGTTTGTTATGAACTGAAAACTCTACCCAAGCTACCCACCTCTCAATGTGAGTAGAGAAAGTTCACGGGTTTTGCTGAGTCATTACGCGCTTTGCCTCGGACCCAGGTTTTCGTGCGCAAATGGAACGCCTGAACTCTTGGGTTCCGTGAACTGGTTCTTGAAATGTCGCAAATGGAAGAGGCCTTTTGTAGTCATTTGATGAACAGTTTTGAAATAGTATAGTAATTTCCGGGGGGCGAAACGTCCGCGAGTGGGGCGAAACGTCCACGAATGGGGGCGAAACGTCCGCTAGTGTGGGGCGAAACGTCCGCTAATGTGGGGCGAAACGTCCGCGATTAGGAGGGGGCGAAACATCCGGTTACCCTATAGAGTCATAGTCATCTTACTCTCTGTCCTATAGTACTCTGTATATTTTGATCAATCTGTGTATCAGCTTCTGACCTCCCACAATCTAATGAGTCGGAGATAACCAACAACCTGTTTCTCGTCTCCGGGATTAACTTTCCTTCTTCCTCCTCTCCCAATCATCGTTGTCTTCCTCTTGTTCGATGGCGTTGCATGGTTACCACAATTGATCTAACCATCCTGCTGTAACAACCCGTTCCTTTCCTCATCCCTCACCGTTTCACTCTCTCTCTAACCTCTTCCTTTTTTTTGCTTTGCCATAGTGTCATATGACCTCTGATGCCTGGCACATTTCCCCCTTTTTGGCATTAAATCAATCGATCAATCAATGGAGCATAAGGACTTTACCTTTCACCTATTTTTTTCCAGAACCAAGCCTGAAAACGCTGTGCCTGATCAAAGTGGAGACCCTAAAGCTGGACACCTTCTGGCTTCCAAGGGAGCTTCAGGCTTTGCTAGAAGTGATGACATTACCAAACAAGATAACTCCAAGGCCCTTAAACCACACTGGATGATCCCATAGGTCCGTTGCTGCGTTTAGAAGAGTATGAAACAAAATACAACTTTCAGAACTCCAGTCTGATATCACAGCTGCTTCTGTGTCCATTTCTTCAAGGCAGCTTGCAGGATGTAAGTACGTGTATACCTGGTTTGGTATTCCCACACTTCCTGTCCTTTGAGTTGTCTTCTGCAAATAGAGGTTTGCATTTGTGACCCAAGAATGTATATCAATCTTGAGACAGAACGGGTGTCTCAACAGAATATTTTTGTAAAAAAGAAGTTCTAAAAGTAATGCAGAATAACCTCATGGACTTTGATCTATCTAATAAGCTGTGAACTGTGGACTGAGTGTGATGGACTGACTCTTAGTGTGATATACAAGTACACCACAGATTTGCTGGCTCCTTGGTTCCCAAAACTCAGCCAGATCAACTATTTTGCCAGACTAGCCAAGGTCATGTGATGATAATAGATCAACACACCTCGGATTCATTTACTATATATCTCTTGTGTCTCTCAATCACCATGGAGTCTTGAAACTTGAACTGGACAAATATTAAACCTAGATTAAATATGTATGCACTGAAACTCCATAGCCGTATTTTTCTTCAGTTGACTTTTTCTTGGCTTGATATATACTGATGTTTGTTTGATAACACCACACCTGCATCTCTATTAGAAGCCATAGCAAGGGTTAAATGTGAGAAATAATTATTAATCGCAAAAATTGAGGGATCACCACCTCATTGTGCTATGCAATCAATCTGATGTGAGCGCTTGCCACATACAATGCCATTTGTGGGCGGCCAGCCAGCTGGTTGGGCAGTCAAGGGGAGTTGGAACCCCTTCTTGTACTTTTGTCTGGACTAAAGGAGGTACAGAACAAATCAGTTGCTGGTAAATCTGTGGTATACCTGTACTAGGCTTTGGTTTTAGGTCTGAATCAACTTTTTCTTGACATTTCCCTGTAGTGTTGAGACATCAATCTCATGTAGCAAGAACAGTGTCAGAACAGACATGCAGCTAGTGACACTTGTTCAGTCTCCAAATTTTCCGTCCCTCCAAATATTTTCTGTGCTGTTGGTAACCATTTTATACATGTGTTGAAAATAATTATTGAGACCCCTGAATTACCATGGTGATTCAGGGAGGAGCTGCAAGGAAAAATGTGAAACAAAGGCTTTTCAGATGAAGTTTGTTAGTCCTATGTGAATCACTTGAACCACAAGATTTTTCACGAGACATGTTTACACATGTATATAAGTAGAACAATATTCAATAATATTGGTTTAACTGTGGTTTAATAGAAAAGTTGATGTGCTATAATTAGAGAAAGAGTAGAAGGACTATGGTATCAGATAAAATAGATTATATATGAAAAAATATATTCCATAAAATTTGCCAGAACCCGCCTGAGGTAGTGCAGCGCTTCACTGCCGCAATGGTGACTGAAGTATATAGAACACAGGGAAGCATTGAGACTAATCATTTTGGTATTTGAATGGTGTATTGCTATATCATTCATGAGTTTCAAGGGTAGCTTGTGTGTACTTGAATAAGCCTGCTGCAGTGATGCATAACTTATTTGTTGAATTCTCCAGTTTCTTGGCCCCACCTCTGGATCTCATTTTGTCATCTCTGAACTTCCCTGCAGACATGTAGGTAACCTTCTATCTGTTTGACTATACACACAAACCTCGATTTCCCGGATATCGGATTTGCCGGACAAAATCCGAGGTCCGGGGATATGTCAAGAGTCCTGGATAATCGTTGAAATGCCTGGTCCTGTTCGTAAATTGACAAAGTTGTCCGGCGGTCCAAGCGTCTCCTGTCACCCCTGGTCAGTGTCCACGCTTTCCGCCAGGTGGCAGCATGCTCAGCGGTCTTATTGTTTACATTTGGGCACACGACACTCACGGTTCACCTGCACACCCTCCGTTAGTCCCCTGACCCCCACTGCCCCTGGTGCAGGAACGTCTCTTGAGACTATTGAACACTTTCTGCTGCCTCCCGCCAGGTGGCAGCATGCTCAGCGGACGTAAAAGTCCGTGGCGGAGTAGTTGATATTGGTGGTTGCCGGACAGTAAATACTAGAGTAGGATAAACGTCCGGGGGTGGGTAATGTGGGTTTTTTAATTTTTTATTCTCTTACTGTCTTCTTTATAGGGACTGGCAACTAAGCGGACTTTGTGTTACCCATTTTTGTTGTGCCCTTGGCCAGTTCTTTGTGACGTAAACAAAACAAAAATGGCATCGGACTGTTGCGTTTCCCGGACCAGTGCTCCCCCCAATTAGTCCAGGAAATCGAGGTTTGTGTGTATATCTCCGACGTTTTCTTAAGAACTCCTCCCAAGGTATAACATAAATCTCCATCTATTCCTGTCCTTGCATGCTCTAATACTCTCATCTCTCACATACTTGAGTTCTCTGTCCTTCCATTCACCAGGAATCATTCTCTAGTACCCATCGCATCTACTAAACTCATACATACTCTAAAGCCCGTCCACACGAGCTGTCTGGCAGACTTTGTTCGTCCCCAGACAAAGTGCAGACACAGATGTAATGTTGTCCACACGGCAGTGTCTGGCCAGTCAAGGTCTGGCTGGAGCAGTGTGGCGGTTGGCTGACGGTGTGCGGTAGCGGTACGATAACTACAACATGCTGCGTCTGATAACTACAACATGCTGCGTCTGATAACTACAACATGCTGCGTCTGATAACTACAACATGCTGCGTCTGATAACTACAACATGCTGCGTCTGATAACTACAACATGCTGCGTCTGATAACTACAACATGCTGCGTCTGATAACTACAACATGCTGCGTCTGATAACTACAACATGCTGCGTCTGATAACTACAACATGCTGCGTCTGATAACTACAACATGCTGCGTCTGATAACTACAACATGCTGTGTCTGATAACTACAACATGCTGCGTCTGATAACTACAACATGCTGCGTCTGATAACTACAACATGCTGCGTCGCAAGAAAGATAGGAAGTGTATAACACTATGCAGCATACTGGTATCCCTGTGCGTGAAAAAGATCAGAACAAAACTACATAGGCAGCAATGGTGTAAGCAGTGGTTATTGTAAAGGAAAGAGTTGGGAAGTCATGAGACCGTACCACACGAACTGCAGGAGGAGAATAAGAAAGACCTCACTAATTACCTGTGAATGGATCCCAATACTTTCCATACTCTTCTCTACAAAATAAGCACATATCCACACGTAACTATGTAGAATCCTGTGTCTGGCAGCGCCGCCACTCCACAGACAGTGTCTCGTGTATTTGCTCAAACTGCGTCTTGAACACTTTGCTGGTTTGTCTGCAGACAGAGGCGGTGGGTCCGTCACCAAACAAATGTATCGCCTGTGTCTGCAGACACTTGTGTGTCTATGCTAGTGTGGACGGGGCTTTAAGCCGTGTCCACACGATCGAGCATTGGCCGCGGGCACAAGCGAGCAGTTTGCCCGTTGACAGGCTTACCGCTTGTGCCCGCTGGAAAATGGGCATAGTGCCCCTGCTGGTGGTTGTGTGAATTCACCAGACACTGCCCGGTAGTATGAAGTCGCTGCCAGGCACACATAGTTTCCTATGGAGCCAAGGGGCCGTGGTTGTCACTATTAACGATTTGTCACTATTAACGATTGTTAATTATTAATATTATTATTATAATTATTAACAATTATTATGCTACACAGTGCCATTCCCTTGCGATCCTTCTTGCTAGGCACCATAGTTGTCGTACTGCACACGGCCCAGTCGAACACATCTGCTATGGCTCCTGCCTGGCTTTGACACCATCGTGTGGACAACACTACAAGTGTGTCCGCATACTTAGCCCGGTGGCAGGCAGTGCCCGTCAAGCAATGCTTGATCGTGTGGACGGGGCTTTAGTCGCCTCACTTTCTGCCATTCTTACTAAATGACAAAACTATCTCAGTGTTGCATTTCAACTCCTCATTGTTTGACATACCAAACCTGTTATACATGCCATTACATTCATCATCCATCCATTCTTCTCACATCCCAGGCACTTCTCAAATAACATATTTCAACTGCTTGGATCCTCTTGTTTTTCATTATACACCCAAATCTCACTTGAATGCGTGTTTGTACAGTTATTGCATCTGTCACTCCTTACACTCCTTCCTTCCATTACATACCCTAGAGATCCAACATTTGTTCTCCCTTCCAGTGCTGTTTTTCTTGTCTTACTTTCCATGCTTGCACATAATCTAATCAAGACAGTAAACCAACCCTCTAAATCGGACCTCTTTATTCTTTGGATATTCTTTATTCAAAGTGTTCCGGATATTGGATAAATCGGACTCGTGCAGAACTCCGGACACATTTATAAATCCAACATTAACCTCGATTATAAGCCGGGAATCTGGACACATTTGCAGGGCTATGCGCGGCATCCAAACAATACCACCCCCCCCCCCCATCATGCTCCCACCCACCCCTGCCACCACGCTCCACGAGTACTCCCCCCCATCCCCATCATGCTCCCACCCACCCCTGCCACCACGCTCCACGAGTACTCCCCCCCATCCCCATCATGCTCCCACCCACCCTTGCCACGCTCCACAAGTACTCCCCCCCCCATCCCCTTCATGCTCCCACCCACGCTCCACGAGTACTCCCCCCCATCCCCTTCATGCTCCCACCCACCCTGCCACGCTCCACAAGTACTCCCCCCCCATCCCCTTCATGCTCCCACCCACCCCTGCCACGCTCCACAAGTACTCCCCCCCATCCCCTTCATGCTCCCACCCACCCCTGCCACGCTCCACAAGTACTCCCCCCCATCCCCTTCATGCTCCCACCCACCCCTGCCACGCTCCACAAGTACTCCCCCCCCATCCCCTTCATGCTCCCACCCACGCTCCACAAGTACTCCCCCCCCCATCCCCTTCATGCTCCCACCCACCCCTGCCACGCTCCACAAGTACTCCCCCCCCCCATCCCCTTCATGCTCCCACCCACCCCTGCCACGCTCCACAAGTACTCCCCCCCCATCCCCTTCATGCTCCCACCCACGCCCACAAGTACTCCCCCCCCCCCATCCCCTTCATGCTCCCACCCACCCCTGCCACGCTCCACAAGTACTCCCCCCCCATCCCCTTCATGCTCCCCCCCCCCATCCCCTTCATGCTCCCACCCACCCCTGCCACGCTCGGATGTCTTTGTCTAACTCCGAGAAATTAAGATTTATGGTTGTGCGGCAGGCGGGACTCTGCGCCACGAGAGCTCCAGCGCTCCTCCGCCTCGCTCAGTTCACCCCCAGTTAATCCAAACTTTCAGATAGTACAGACAGGGTCTCCCCCAATAGGTCCGGTTCATAGAGGGTTTACTGTACACTCCTGAACCTCCTCTGATCTTTCACCATTCAGCCCAACTTCATATTCCTTTGGACACTCAAATCTGACTACAGGAGAACCTCGTTTATCCGGCACCCTCGGGGGGGGAGCGCATGCCGGATAACTCATTTTGCCGTTGTTTTGAGAGTTAACTCTTATGGAATCGCCCAAAATCTTTTTTTTTTTCTTTTTTTTTTTCCCATCGCAAGGAACCGGCCAAGGGCACAACAAAAATGGGTAACACAAAGCCCGCTTAGTTGCCAGTCCCTATAAAGAAGACAGTCAGAGAATAAAATAAAAAAAGAGGGGTGAGCCAATTTAGTTCTGGAGGTGTCTTATTACTCTTCTTTTGAAAAGATGTAAGTCATAGGAAAGTGGAAAAATAGAAACAGGAAGAGAGTTCCAGAGTTTATCAGTGAAAAAAAAAAAAAGCCTGGGTTGATTAGTGCCGTTGTTTTGAGGCTGCCGTTGTTTTGAATGCCGGTTAAATGAGGTTCTCCTGTATATGAGCTCTCAAAATCTAAGACTTAACTTTTAACTCCTTTCAAAGTGTAAGTTGTTAGACAATAGTATGTGTATATCTGTATTTGTTCTAGGAGTGTTATATTTTTCAAGTTTGTGCAGCCTTATGATACATGTCTTTATTGGAGACAGTAATTTGCTGTAGGCAGCAGTATGTATGTCAGATGATTCCAACCCACCTCTTCAGAACCTCAGATTACTCTTTACAGTATTGACCACCACATTTATGCACCAGGCAAATCATACAATAATGGTCACATGACTACCTTTTCAGGAATCAGGGAATAAAATTATTTTCATAACACAGATCTGAAGTATTAGTGATGATTGACTCACCGTCACTCATCCATCAAAATTATACTGCTGTAATTTCATTGACATATATTGAGCACATTTATCATAACTTTTCTGTTTGCTGTACATTGATTTTTTTTTTTTTTTGGTATTGCAATACATTAGTATAATAATGCATTCAGTAAATACTGCAAGAGCACATTGCATGCATCATTTATACATAACACAGCTTGTCAACATCTGATTACACAAATTTGTAAATATTGCTGATACATTAAGGTGAAAAGTCTTGAATTTGGGTAATTGATGGTAATGCACTCCCCCCCCCAAAAAAAGGGGGAAGGAAATGTGCCAGACTTTAATTTGGGTGAAATAATGATTCTAGAAAATATGTGAAATTGGGCTTACAGTGTGCACCTGGTCTGCGACATTGCCAGGTGCAAGAGCAACATGCATTTAAAAATAAACTAATGCCCGACACCCTTGCGGCGCCACGCCCGCCGTCTGCTGCTTGATATGTATTGTATTCTTTATCATTATTAGGAAGGAGATTATAAATTTGGAATTGGGACAGGCGTGTGAGGAAGGAAAGTTTCTTGGAGGCAGATAAGTTGAGGCTCATAGCAAGAAATTGGGGGACGAAGGTCTGGTCTTAGGGAACGGAAGCCACAAATAGTCTACATCAGTATTCCGGGCCGAAGTCAAAAGAGGAGCAGGGGTCGTTAAACCAGGGGGATCCTGAAGGTTATTTGATAAGAGGGGCTGGCCCTAAAGCCCCTGTATGAGTAATTTTATCATCATTGGCCATGGTGAGCCTGAAGTAAAGAGGGGGAAATAAACGGTGGGCCCCTCATAACCCCCATGATGGGTAAGGGCAGTGGCACCGAGGGTATACCGTGCCCATGGCACCCTGAGGCTGTTTAGGACTGGCCCAAAGCCAGCCTCATATCCCATCAGCACGGCTTTCACACCTTAAGAGGAAAGGAGGATAGGAGGAGGCAAAACAGGAGATAGAGGGAAGGTGGGAAAAAAGGAGAGAGACAG
The DNA here is from genome assembly GCA_016584305.1 of Chionoecetes opilio. NCBI lineage: Eukaryota > Metazoa > Arthropoda > Malacostraca > Decapoda > Majidae > Chionoecetes > Chionoecetes opilio. The sequence continues at coordinate 166,233 of JACEEZ010000274.1, forward strand.
GAAAGGCCAGGCAAAATTTGTCAGACCGGGGCCAGAGGCCCGAAGCCAAGGGAGTGACCAGGAGGTCATCCCCCGGGCATCAGGCCCCAATCCACGGGCCAAGTTTGCTAAGTTTGGTGAGATTCGAGGTTTGTGACCACAAAGTTATATTATTTATCTTCCCGAGTAAAAGACTTTTCACCTTAAGCCAAATATTGTGGATATAATTTTACCAGTTGTGATTAATTTTACATTGATGGGTTCATTGCTCAAATGTTATTTTTCTTAAGCTTCTTGAGATCCTGACTGAAGTCAGATAGCAGGTGAATGACTTGAGGAAAACATGGAAGCAAACAAAATGAATAACATCCGAGCTTTGAAAAATATAGATTCTCTGTATTCATTTTAGTTCTGCATTAGTTGTGAAACTAGTGTGAAACCCAACCTGTTCTAGAATTGCGAGTGTCTTCAGTAGTGATCCATAAGGCACTGATATTTGTAGCTGGAGAATAGTCCCTTGTGTCTTTACAGCCACAAGTTAAGTTAAGATGTGACTCTGCCTGTGATACTAGTGAGCAAATGTAAAAGCTATCTCTTTGACAGTCATATACATCAATCTTTTTGTTAATTAGTCACTCAAGTAGATATTTCTGATACGTCAATGGTGCAGCTTGAATTATGATTCAATGGAAATTAAATAAATTTTGTCATTCACAGATTTCAAGATACATTATTTTCATCTGAATTTTGACAATTGACCTGCCAGTCTTCTTTCTTCTTCATTAGACGTAAACACTGTGATTGTTTTGATATGATTATTCAAGACTTTGGTATCTTGGAATTAATTCATATAAATCATTATGTAAAACTTGTATGGTTATTTTAATAAAAATGACTATAAATATGTGTACAATAAACCATCGCTTTTACGGACCTCTATATAAAAGATTTCGGCTTTAACAAACTTTTTCTGCTTGTCCGATATATGCGGGAATTTACCAAATAAGTTCGGTAAATGCGGAGTTTGGTTCGGTGGTAGGCCTGCCGAACAATTTTTTTTTTTTTTTTTTTACATCTGTGCCTATAGCGCATGTAGGCAGTGACCTCTAGGGCTCGGATGGTAGGCCCTGGAGGTTCACTTGAGGGCTGTGATGGTTGGCCCTCACCCGTGGTGGCGCAGGCAGGATTTTTATAGTGACGCCTGTGATTAGAGGCAGCCCCGTTTCCTCCGATGCACTCGCAATCGAAGGTAGAGTTAATGGGCAGCATGTGGGTGTTCGTTCTTAGGCCACTCATCGGTGCAGAAAGATTTTAAATGGATTTTGGTTCTCATCGGGGATCGAACTCGGTGTCACCGAGAACGCCACTCTGAGACGCTAACCACTCTGCTACCGCCTTCCCATTGCACGTACACACAGGTCGGATGGCAATGAAATCAATGCCGACCGGGCAGTGCACGGCTGCGCGCCCATCAGTCTAGCTTTGTCCGCCCGATTGTAAACGCCTCCTCTCACGTCCTCCCGTGCCTCACCACATAGTTTTAATTTCCCTGTATGCGTGTAGTATTAGTGATGGCTGCATGTACGTAAATATACAAACTTCCATATAATGTAAAAAACAAAGTTCATCATACACGGAAAGGGTCGTAAATAGCGACCTTTCACTTCATATAACGAACAAAGTTTGTTATATGTGAAAAGTTTGGATCACTCGGATATAACGGACTTTCGTATATAACGTCACCCCCTTCCTTTCTCCCCCCAATTGGTTAGTTAAAGTGAGGGTTTACTGTAGTTTGAATCTCGCCTATACATTTTTGCATCAGGCTGACATAATTGTCATGGGCATAATATTGGCATGGTCCATATCCATTTCTAAGTTCTACTCCCCCCCCCCCCCTAAAGTGAACTTTTGAAATATAACATCTATGCATCAGCCAAAAAGGAAGATTTATAGTCGTCTTAACATTCACATTACACAGTCAATTACAGTAAAACCTTTATAAATCCGACCAATAGAGGGGGACCCCCGTCCGGACTATCCATACGTTCGGATCAACCGAGGGTTGAAAACACGTGGTATCTAGAGATCCCCGACCGCACGTCTGACGGGCAGAAATGTTTGAGGTGAACTGAGCAAGGCAGAGGAGCGCGGGAGCTCTCGTAGGGAGAATTCCCGCATGACTCAAACCATAAATCTTTCTCAGATTATGAAAAGGATATCTGAGCACAGCAGGGGTGGGTGGGAGCACAGAGGGGATGGGGACAGCGCGGCAGGGGTGGGGGGAGCACTGCATGGGGGGGGGGGAGTACTCATGGAGAGGGAGTGTAGTGTGTTTGGATGCCGCGCGTAGCCCTCCACATGTGTCCAGATTCTCGCCTTATAATCCGGGTTTATGTCCAATTTATAAACTGGTGTCCAGAGCCCTGAAAGAGTCCGATTTATCTGATATCCAGAATAAAGAGGTTCTATTTAGAGAGGGTTTACTGTATATGCCTTGGCCTTGATCCTGGGAAGGCTTACGATCCTGACAGTCCCTTTTATTGTTCTTAAATTTAGTTCGGGAGGTGTCTTGTCATTCCTCTTTTGAAGAAATGTAAGTCTGTGGAAGGCGGAAAAATTGAAACAGAAAGAGTTCCAGAGTTTACCAGTGTAGGGGATGAAAACTGGTTAACTCTTGCATTAGGAAGATGGACAGAATAGGGATGAGAATGAGTAGAAAGTCTTGTGCAGCGAGGCCGCGGGAGGGGGGGAGACATGCAGTTAGCAAGTTCAGAAGAACAGTGAGCATGAAAATAACGGTAAAAGATAGCAAGAGAAGCAACATTGCGGCGGTGATTTCAAGATTGAAGACATTCAGTCAGAGGAGGGGAGTTGATGAGACGAAAAGCTTTTAACTTGACCCTGTTTAGGAGAACTGTATGAGTGGATCCCCCGAAAACATGAGGCATACTCCATACATAGGCGGAGAAGACCCCTGTACAGAGCAAGCAATTAACTGGGAGTGAGAAAAAAAATGGATGTAGACGCCACATGACACCTAACTTCTTAGAAACTGATTTAGTAAGAGATGAGATGTGAAATTTCCAGTTCAGATTTTTAGTAAAGGATAGTCCAAGAATGTTCATTGTAGAAAGCGTGAAGAAGAAACTAATTGCATGTAGTCAGTTCAGACACATGTTAATATGTCAATAAATATACTGTTGTGACGTAGTAATAATAGTCACGTTGAATGCTACTGGAGGCAGAATGAATGGGCCAAGTGACCGCAACTTCCCCTCGAAGGGCAAAGCTGCGAGACTCCATCCTTGTAATACTTGAGGTGACTCTCCTGTGGTCGTCAAGTCTTCAGTGCACGCCAGTCCAAGATCGAGAGAAGCAGGATATAGAGATGTACACGTCAGCTTACGCGCATCACGGACAATCTCTCGCTCTCATTGGCTGGCCGTAGACTCGTACGACTCACGACTTCATACGCGAGACACAAATTTTGGATCCTGGAGTAGTTCACTTGTAATTCTTTCCATCTTGCACTAGACTCATCACAGTCGTCAAGTGTTGAGGTAGGATACACGGATGTTAGAATAATGGCTCACTTGCTCTTGTTCACTCAAACACACACGCTGATGCAGAGCTGTCTTACTTTGCTTTACCATCAAAGTAGATGTTTTGATACAGTTCACATTATTCTACTTTCTAAACCCACCTTCTTCACTTTCATCCACTTGCCATTATTCACAGTTGGCAACCATACACTGCCCACATAGCAGCTACGTATATAGTTTTGGTATGCTAGATATACGATCTATCTAGTTTTAACGAGGACGTGCCACTTTACTACAATCCCAAAAATCCACCCACGCGGCGGATCGGACGCCAACTAATCATCATCATCCTCCACTTGCTTCTTCTTGGACGCTGCTGTGGTCTTTAGTCGAGGTCTTGGTCTTGGTCCGCGCCCTCGCCCTCGCCCTCGCCCTCGCCCGCGTCTCCTATTCGGCCCCCCGACCTGTAATAAGGAACAGTATTAAATAATGAATAACAGTTAATTAAGCAAAGCAATAGATAAGTTAAGCACGGTTTCAGGGATATTGGATGACCACGTCCTTTCAGGTACAATAAAATAAGTTTTGGTTAATTGAAAGTCATTAATGCCCTCAAAAAGTTATAAGACTGCAGGCTTACGAGTTCAGTCTGCCTTTCCAAAATGCTAAAAATGCTGAGTTTTGAGACAACAGCAGCATAATAACACACACACACACACACACACGTACACACTTACATCCGTCAGCTGAGTGGATAACGTCCTTCCTTTCAATCAAGCAGGCCATTGGTTAAAAGCCTGCTCAAGCTTTTCAGGTTTTTCAATGACAAAAGCGGACACTTACTATCCCCCATGAACAAGGGTTATAAAACATAATAGCCTACAGGCGCTATATAGGAGAGGGGGGGAAAAAAAAAAAAAAAAAAAAAAAAAAAAAAAAAAAAAAAAAAACATGGGGTGTGTGGTTTGAGGTTCCAGCCTTACCCACAGAGATTGGTCTATGAGCTCCAACCTTCTTATTGGGAGGGTAATAGGTGGCATTCACGTGTCCAGCGCATGATCAAGACCATGGTGCACATACACATTTACAATTTTATTGATATATTTTCAACGAACGTGAAGTGCATGTGTTCTCAAATAAAGAGTCATCAAGACCTTCAGTGTCATGCAGAACATTGCTGACAACCTTCCCAATGGCAGCGCTGGCAAGGTTCGGTGTGTGTGTGTGTGTGTGTGTGTGACCTTGTGAGCTGGTGCCGCCCGTCCCTGCACATCCCCCTGGTCCTTGTTGCGGTGATAATTAGTGGATACTGAGACAGCCATTCGCGCTCCTTTCACCCTCCCGCTGTCACCCGAAGCTTCTTACTCCATGACCATGAATTCCCTGGTTCCACAAGGAGGCCATCCTGGCCACTTTATGAATCAAGTATTGTTTCAAGGTCAGAGCGTAGCATCCTGTCTCTTACACACGAGACATGGTGAAGGCCGCTAACCTGTGACCTTTCTAAGATCCCATTTTAGCTCTAGCTCTACCTGGAGACTCGATCTTGTTCCTCGCTGATTAATGAAAGGAGGGAGGTTGTGTGCACCCTACTCTCTAGACTTGGTGTCCTGTATCTAGTTCTCTGATAGATAACAATACGACGTATTGCTATCGATATCGATATACGACGATAGACGTAGCAATAGGCTCCATAACAGCATCAACAAACAATATTGAAACTAATAGGTAACTAAAAGTACATACTATTTTGATCAAAGTAAGTCATTAGTGTTGTACAGTTTTCTTAAACTATTCTACAGGTGGAAAATCTTAATAGAGAGGAGCACTTAGCATGGCTTACCAAGCCTTTTTCTCATCACTATAATAGTGAGCTTGCACTTGAACCAGACTCCGTAGTCTCAATAAACTGGATTTTTCTAATACGTGGCAAATTAACCGATGACTGACCATTCACACCACGCTCACTCACTGCCATGCCGCTCCACTGCACTGTACAACATTAATATACGATGACAAAATAGTGATTTAAACGTATTCACCTATATTCGAGGAAGAAGAAAAAATCCTCTTTCCCTTACATTTCTTCTTTAAAGGACTAGAGACAAAAACGTAACAAAAGCCAAGAATTACCAGTCTCTCTCTCTCTCTCTCTCTCTCTCTCTCTCTCTCTCTCTCTCTCTCTCTCTCTCTCTCTCTCTCTCTCTCTCTCTCTCTCTCTCTCTCTCTCTCTGTAATAAGGAAAGTGTCATATTAAGAAAGGCAGCATACATACATTTAAAATATCAACATGAACAGAACGGCCTTCAGAAAATATGCCGCGTCAAAGCTCAGAGGCCTCCCAGATCTCCAGCCGCCATCACTGAGTTGTAAAGGCAAACACAAACACAAGGCCTGAAACTCACCTGAAGGCCCATGTAGAACTGCAAGTCGCCTTTGAAGTTCTGGGGAGTGAATGAGTAAAAAGGGTTGGGTCCGTACCCGAACAAGAGGCGACACTTTTGGTTCATATCTCTCCGGTAGCCGTTCGGACAGGGGTCGACCGGCACATCTGAAACACACAAGACGAGGTTGGTTTGCTATCTTCTCACCGTTTCAGAATGCCTCCACGGCGCGCTTAAAACAAAAAAACAACAACGAATCTTTGCATTCCGCATCGGAGGCTTCCCTTGCCACGCCCTCCACCTTGCAGTCTTCACTTACAAGGTCACTTGTTCTGCTGCGCTGTTTTTGCACTGTATAGAGTTGTTCACTCAACCTTCAAAAAGATGGTCCCGGTACCTGTCCCTTTTCCGCTCAACTTTCCACCTCCGGACCTTCTTATCCTAGCTGGATTAACTTATCGGCAGGTAAAAGCTTCCATATGAAGGGTAGTGGCGGGGTTAGTGAAAGGGGATCAATTAAAATCTTTCAAACCTTTCCACTATGCACGCAGAGAGAGAGAGAGAGAGAGAGAGGGGAGAGAGAGAGAGAGAGAGAGAGAGAGAGAGAGAGAGAGAGAGAGAGGAGGAGAAAGGAAAAAGGAAAAGGAGAGAGAGAGAGAGAGAGAGAGAGAGAGAGAGAGAGAGAGAGAGAGAGAGAGAGAGAGAGAGAGAGAGAGTGTGCGTGCATAGTGGAAAGGTGTGAAATATTTGAGTTGATCCCCTTTCACTAACCCCGCCACTACCCTTCATATGGAAGCTTTTACCTGCCGCTAAGTTAATCCAGCTGGGATCAGAAGGAGGTTGAAGGTTGAGTGGAAAAGGGACAGTTCCCGGGTCCATCTTTTTGAAGGTTGCGTGAATCAACCACTCATGGATCCCCAGACTCTTTATAAGGTCCCTGCAGAGCAACATTCTGTAACTATGGAATAACATATCTAAAGAAAACTGCTTTAGCTCAAATATTAACGTAATTACCAATCAATCAATTTATCCCTGCTTCTCTGTAGGCTTATTGTTAACATTCAATCAATCAATCAGTCCTTACATATATGCCTATATGTATCTATCAATATATTTAATAATTTGCTTTGACTCACTAATGATGGCAGCGCTGAGGCCAGGATCGGGACCGTCAAACTCGGTGCCCTTGGGTGCCGGGAGGCCTGACTGGGGCGGCGTGGCAGCTATCAGTGGGAAGGCGCCGTTGTGCCACAAAGTGAGGGGCGGGAGTGACCCGAAGCTCATTATGTCAGGTCCAAGCAGGGGCGCCCCCAGAGCCTCCGTGACCTCGCACCACCACGTCGTCGCCCACAGCACTGTCCACAGTCGCGTCACTGTTACAACAACACAAAGAGAGTCACTACCAGAGCAGCAGGGTCCCAGATACACAACTACTAACAAGTGTGATACTCTATATACAGATGTACAGTCCAGATACTCTAACAAGGCTGGCTCGCCTCATGAGTTAGTCGGTGTATTGGTAAACAAGGAAAAGTATAGTGAAATCGAAAAGAGTTTTATAGATGTTCTGAAAGCAAAATGGGAATAGTTTAAGAGGCTACATATCTCTATTTAAGCAATCTCCGAGGAGTGCAATAGACAGGATAGTCGTAACACTGACATTGTAAATATAACACTCACTAGAAACAGTTGTTATAATACTGCAGAGAAACTCTGAAGGGAATCATGATGGGACGAACATTGTTTAGGCTAGGGAGATGCTGAAGGAAGGAAGCAGATGACTTAATAGATGTTTGATAAACACTCACAATACATATCCATAGTCCATACTCTGAAAAAACTGTTTCAATGAATTTTTGGAACATTTTTTGTTATTAATGTGTTGTATAATAACATAGAACCTTACAGTAACAAATGCCAAGCTTTCTTTCATTACTGTCTGAGAGAGAGAGAGAGAGAGAGAGAGAGAGAGAGAGAGAGAGAGAGAGAGAGAGAGAGAGAGAGAGAGAGAGAGAGAGAGAGAGAGAGAGAGAGAGAGAGAGAGTAATAATAATTACTTAAATGCAAAGTTTTAGATTCACGTATGACTGCATAATTATAACTTCGATGAAAACTGTAAAATTCGATGAGTTGGTGACTGGCCATTGCACGTGTGTATAGAGATCCCCGGCGCCGCGTCACCTTGCAGGAACCACTGAAGGTTACGGTACATTTCGACATCCTCTCCCACTGGTTGCCCTCCCACCTACTCCAGCCTCTGGTGCACCTGCCGAACCGCCCATCCGATGCTGTATTTACATTGCATATTCAACCCCCCCCCACACCCCACACCCCACACACAAGCATGGTGTGGGCTAGAACAATTAAGGTGATATCAGCAAGATATTTACAGTTTATCAATTCAAAGAAAACTGGATATACAGGTAGTACGGAGACAGGACTGCACGAGTATTGTTAGGCCTTGTGTGCTACAACTAAGTAAATAAACACACACACACACACACACACACACACACACACACACACACACACAGTCTCACACACACACACACGCACACACTCAAACTTCCGCAACATGACTGTCTCCCTCATCAATAAAATTCACACCGTCCTTCGGCTCCAGCCATAATTATAATCATTAGAACACCATCTTCCGGGAGTATAAACTCGCTACCGTAAATATGTGCTTAGAAGTGTAGGTGTGTCACGGTCGAACATTCAGTTACACATGAGACTTCCTTAAGTTATTCTTCTTGGACAGACAGTGGATGAAAGAGGTATTATCTTAGGAGGTCGATAACAAATTAATATTTCCTAGGAGAGACAGACACTCTAGGAAGGTCTAAGAAGTTTGATTCTAGCAGAAAAATATACATAACAATATTTGCGTTTGCCTGTAGAGATAAGTGCCTGATAAGTGCTTGTCCATTGCCTCTTCCGCTCCTTCTCCTATCATCTCCGTAGCGGATGTAAAGTATTACATAGCCCACTCGCACTTATTGCAGTAGTAGCTATTCACATTGTATTAATATTCACTTGAAGCGACCAGCAGAGTCCAAGGTGTATATTAGTGGATAAAACTCGAAGACTACGTCAGAGTGTGCTCGGCTGCGGATTCAGAATGCATGTCGGAATATTATATCATTTTGTCGGATTTCCCGGGCTTCCTCCCTGATATTGGGAAAAAAAGAGAAAAAACAAGCTTCTGATGTCCTTATTTTTCTTAGGTGAAGCCAAAGAGAGGGAGCAGCGCACATGTGATAGCAATGAATACACCAACTTGCCTTTATTTCGTAATATTCTGGTGGGGACTAGAATTATATTGTGCCGTATCTCACGACACGAGGCAGTTCATGATGGTACACATCAGATTCATTTGAAGTAGGGAAGTAATTTAAATAATGCAAGGCTGCAATCATGTCCGTCAAAACACAGACAGCAACATTCCTCCCCTATTGGTAGAAAGTTCGTCGTGATTTGCATCCTTTGTTAAAGCTCGAAATGACTTTTATGATATTGAAGACGGCCCATAGACAAGTCCTAGAACGAGATATTTACCAGTGTTTTAGTTGTAACATGGCAACACAATGGACGACTTCAATCTGCCGTTCAAACTTTATCAACAATTTGCTCCTGGCGTTATTTTTCTTCTTTCTTTCTCTGTTTGGTTGACAACAAAACAGCGGCGTTACCGGCAGGTGAGAAACGTGGGGAACAAAGATAAGATAAGATTTTCATCCTATCTAGACACTTTGCAAGTACCAACTACAAGGTTATTGACTATACAAAGCGCCGCCACGTCAGCACGAACTAGGCGGACTCGAACCGCTGACCGAATGCGCAGGGACTCTGCACATTGCAAGCTCACGTCTCTACCAACCTTGCCACCCTGACGGGCTGGGGGGGGGGGGGGACAAAGAGTGACGGAGATATGCGGACGAAGGAAACGGAACGTGCGAGGACATCAGCAAACCCTATTGTCACGTGCTCGAGGTAGGCTGCTGCTGATGCAATGGATCCGGATGTTGATGACGGCATGGATACAGGGGCGTAGGTGGAGGTGACTGAGCACCAGTTGGTAAAATGCCATAACTAGTTTGGAAGCGAACCTAACTGACCGGTTTATGGAGGCCTGCATAACCCGTGTGTGTGTGTGTGTGTGTGTATTTACCTAGTTGTGTTTTATAGGGCCTGAGCTACACTCGTGTGGTCCCGTCTCCGTATCTACATTTATGCAGTCTTTCTTTCAACTGGTGCACATTCTTTGCCGATATCACCTCCTCATTTAGTCCATTCCAAACTTCTACATTTCTATGAGGGAAGCTGTACTTCTTCATTTTAGTTTTGCTCCGGATTCTCATTACGTGTCACACGTAACTACGCCACTGGCTATAGCTGATCTGACGTTATATAAGGTAGAAAGATAACGAGGCAACAGCCATTACTTTGCAGGGAGGACTAAACAACCTCAAATCACACGTAAGCTCTCCCTCCCTCCCTCTCCCGCTCACAGTAGCCCCGCCAGGAAATTTTGACTTGGGTGGCCGAGGTTGGAGATATAGTGTAGGGTGGCCATGGCATAGCCATTAAAATAATGGTTGAATTTTCAGTAGACCTCTGACTCAGATTTGGGGTGGCCAATAAGATTTCAGGTGTGGCCGTGGGCCCGTGGCCACCCCCTAGATCCGCCACTGCCCACTCATTCCTCTCACTCTCTCTTCCACTCCCTCCCTTTCTTTCTCTACTTACCTTACGCTGCAGAAATATGAAGAAAAACAACAAAACAAGGTGTTTGGTCAAAAATCATCCCCTTCCAGAGGCTTCCTCCTCCCAGCTGCCCTACACACGCGTCCTGCCCCATCACCGGCTCGCCCTCGACTGTCGCCCGTACCGGATTACTCAAGGAACTCAACACTGCTTCGAAACACTAAACCTTTCCCTTATTTCCTTCCCACGCCCTTATCTGTTGACCTTTGACCAATAATTCTTGACAAGTAAAGTCATCTAAAGTCTTAGAAGTTATCTAAAGTTATCTAAATCTTAAATGTTAGTAAATATGAGTTAGTAATTGTGTTGGTATAGTTTTGTAGTACTTTTTCTAAAGAATATATTGATAGGATTCGTTAGTGATTCGAACTCGTCAGCAGCGTCGCGGAGGATTGGGGGTAGGAATTTTTTTTTTTTTTTTTTGCTACGTAGTTTGTGGGTTGTTAAATGACTGGATTGCTTAGTTAGCAGTGGCGAGGCTAGGTATCTATCAAAGAGGGGGCATCTGGGGGGGGGGGGGGGGGGGTATTAGGCAAGCAGAGCTCAGGGGCATTCTGATGCCATATTGTAAGATCAGATCAGTGGTGGTTATTATAGAGCATTATACAGAATACGGCAGCCATGGCCAGTGGGGGGCACCGGATTCTCATGGGGGGTCACGTGTCCCCCCATGTCCCCCTGTAGCTACGCCACTGGTCCACTGCCTTCCACAAGTCTCCACTTCCAGTGCAGTTCAACTCTCGCATGTAATATGAGCAAGTGCTGAGGCAAATAAAGCCCCAGTTGGTCATCAAAGAAAGCAGAAACGCAACACATCGGTATATATAAATGAAAAGCACTGACGTGCTGAACCGCCTCGACAAAGTGCATCGACTACTACTATAACGAGCAGCCAGTCATTGATTTGCTCTTTCCTCACTGAAGGCAAACAATATATACGTGAAATGGAAGGGAATTCTTTGGCATACAACATGCATATAGCATCACGTAAGTGTGAAAAATGGTGGCTACTTTGCTGCATCAACCCCTTTACATTATGGTACCTGAGATCAACTGTTGCTGAGACCATGATGCAAATTTGTAAGATTTTTGTACTAGCTTTAAAGAAAATTACAGCTTTGTTTATTTGCCGTTAGGCTATTTATCACATGAATGCAGGTCTTTAATAAGTAAAAAATGTCTCGGCAAAACAGCAACACTTCACTTCAACAAGCATCCCAAGGTCACTGCTTCCAACCTACACTGGTCACGCCAGGTTTTTGAGTTCATTAATGTATATGCAAACTAGAAAACGAAAGTAGCGCGTCACATGCAAGGAAAAATGTAGTTTAAAAAATCGTACCAGCTGAATTTGCGTTTTTCGCGTAATGATGCGAAATTATTTACCATGGAAGTAAATATCGCAATTCTCTCCATGCCATATGTCTTTCCATAGAACTGCCTGTATTAAGCGTCGAGATGGAGATCGTGAGCTCTTTTCAATTTGCGTCCATCCGGCAGGCCGAGTGATCTGTCTCGTTAATGCTATTCAACGATCATCTTGACAAAGACCTTATTCTGTGTTTTAGCTACACAACCTTAATTTTCTTGTCACGTCTTTAACTCTTTTCCTCTAAGCTGAAGGAGACTACGAGGCTGGACATTCCCTCAGCCCACAAGACGGCACTGAATAATAAGTGGACATTCCCTCAGCCCACAAGACGGCACTGAATAATAAGTGGACATTCCCTCAGCCCACAAGACGGCACTGAATAATAAGTGGACATTCCCTCAGCCCACAAGACGGCACTGAATAATAAGTGGACATTCCCTCAGCCCACAAGACGGCACTGAATAATAAGTGGACATTCCCTCAGCCTACAAGACGGCACTGAATAATAAGTGGACATTCCCTCAGCCCACAAGACGGCACGGAATAATAAGTGGACATTCCCTCAGCCCACAAGACGGCACTGAATAATAAGTGGACATTCCCTCAGCCCACAAGACGGCACTGAATAATAAGTGGACATTCCCTCAACCCACAAGGCGGCACTGAATAATAAGTGGACATTCCCTCAACTCACAAGGCGGCACTGAATAATAAGTGGACATTCCCTCAACCCACAAGACGGCACTGAATAATAAGTGGACATTCCCTCAACCCACAAGGCGGCACTGAATAATAAGTGGACATTCCCTCAACCCACAAGACGGCACTGAATAATAAGTAGCAGTGCCGAAAACAAGACCGGGTTCACTTTCAAGGTGGGACAAACCAGTGCTCTCGTTAATACCCTTTGTAGGATATGAACTGCAGCCTTTAACCCCTTGAGACCCAGAACGTAATTGTCATTGTAATTTGGGTACCATTAGATGATTTTTAGTGAATATAAGCAATATATTATAGATATGACCTGTTTAGTACCCTTGTCCACTAGCAAATCTGGTATATTCAGTTATTTTTCGTATTTTGATGGCTAAGAATGATCGATTTTATTCAGCAAAGGAAAGATCTGGGCGTGAAGGAGTTAATTTATGATCATTGTTTTATTTTGTTTACATGTTTCAGGTAAAGTAACGTATATCATTCAAGGCAGAATCTACGTAACACTTCTACGTAACTGCAGCCTCATAGCAACCATCAGGGACAAAAGATGAATCAAGTTATCCTTATATCAAGTTATACAAGGATAATCAAGTCATTTATCAATCAAGTTATTTTCACAACACCCGGTGGTCGAGGACGGCAGTAGGGAATCTATCACTCATTTACTATTCTAAACTATTCTTTTTGTCATGATGTGAATTTTTGAAGTGTTCTTTGTGGTCCCAATTAATTTAATATTATGATGTTATTTTGTTTATTTATGAAGCAAGACAACACTTACAATCTCAGATGGAAGCCAGAAACTATAGCTGCAGAAGAT